>CM055279.1:16367161-16443919 GCA_029237695.1 Conchocele bisecta
GATCAGTGGTCGCGAAACTGGTTGGTCACGTTTAATCCATTAAAACGGAAACAATGATATTTTCTCGAAAACAAAACAAACCGCAACACCCAGATCTTATCATGAACAATGTAACACTAAACCCCATTAGTGAACATACACACCTAGGTTTAACATTATCAGAATGATGGTAAATGGAAAACACATATTTCCCGCTGCATAAATAAAGCATGGCAACGAATTGGCATCCTACGTTCATTGAAATTCCTCCTAAATAGATCGGGTCTTGAACGTTTATACTTTCTCATCCATTCGACCTCTCATAGAATACGGCGATGTCATTTGGGACAATTGCACTTGTGAACTGAAAAATGATTTGGACGCAATTCAAAATGAAGCCGCGCGAATAGTAACAGGAGCCACAAAAACTATGCAGTATAGAAAATTTATATCGCGACTTAAAATGGGAAACGCTAAGTACCAGAAGAAGAAAACATAAACTAATACAACTCTTTAAAATGAAAAATAATACTTACACCTAATTATCTACATACTCTTATACCGACTCAAGTACAAAATCGCTACGCCCTTCGCAACGCGGATGATATTCCACATATTCCTTGCCGCACTCAAATGTACAATAACTCATTTCTACCTTCTGCTATACGCGAATGGAACACATTACCTGCAGAAATTAGAAACTCACTAGCCTATCCATCTTTAAGTATCGAATGAACAAAAATACATCTAAATCAACACTAACTTTTTAACTAGGCAACAGGAGAGACCAAATATTGCACGCTCGCCTACGACTAGCTTGTAGCTCGCTCAACTACGACCTATACCGAAAATCAATAGTAGATTCCCCTTTATGTTCTTGTGGATCACAAGAGACTGTAGACCACTACCTAACAGCATGCACAAACTACGAACTACAGCGTCAACAATATTTAGCTGGGCTGGATTGTCCAGTCATTGCCGATAATCTTTTAAACGGAAATGAGCACCTTTCATTTAGAGAAAAACAAACACGTGTTCCTACAAGTTCACAAATATATTACAGCAACTATGCGGTTCTAATCGTATTAACTATATTCATCATTATATGTCAGACCAAAATCTATTGCTGGGAGGGGTGGAATACTACGCATCGTCTTCATCATAAGTCGCGCCGGCAGCCCCGAGTAGTAAGACGCATGGTACAGTCAGTCAACAGAGGTTTATCCGATCAGCTCTCACCATCAAAATCACCACTCCTTTCCCCTCTTTTTTATTTCATTATATTATCTTTGTTCCTTCTCTAACACTACGTTTATAAACAATATAATCAGTCAAATTTGTATATTGCAATGCGCACTACATATGATTTGTATGTTACACTGTCTTATATCTTGTCGGGAGATGAATTCATATAAGCTTCTAGCTTGTTTTCAAATCCTTGTATTTTGTTATGTAACATGTATATTGTACATTTGCCAATAAATATTGTTTAAACTAAATCATAGGTAGGACATTATCCCCCCCATAGAAAATCACAGGTAGGACATTATCCCCCCCCCCCCCATTGATTATCATAGGTAGGACATTATCGCCTCCCCCCTCCCCCATTTAATTATTGGTTCACTTGGTTGGTTTTCAAATTTGTAATCATATTAATGATAATTACTAACTTATTATTATAATTGTCTTGCTCGTGATTTTCAATGGGGGGGGGGGGGGGGGGATGGGGTGTACTAATGTTTGGGGGTGTCTAATGTTCTACCTGTGATTTTCAAAGGGGTTATCTACGTCTCATCAACTGCAAAGCATGGGTAGTTAATGTCCTACCAAATGACGTCGAAAGTTGACAAAACAGTCAGAGCTCATATCACGCGGAACTGAGCTATGACTGTTCTGTCAATTTAAAGGTACATGCCCACTCAGTAGGCACAATTGTTCTTTATAGGAATTAAATAAATATATAATTGTGTCACTATTCCACCAGTTACTAATTTAATGTGTCACCTGAAAATAATAATATTTTCAACAGATTATAAAGTATAATTATTGCACATCAAAAAATAAATACAGAGAATACATAATAATTCCAGTTAACATTTTAAGGAAACACGGTTATCGACCCTGATATCAGTATGGAAATGTACGTCTGATAAACAATGTATAATTATGTCAATCAATACGTGGGGTATTGGTGAATGAATGTTTATTTTGCCAGAAAATGCCATATCGCTCACTATGTAAAAACAGTTAAACCTGTGAATAAAGGCCAGCCATGGTAGGAGATAAAGCTGACCTTTGTTCACAGGTGGTCTTTGTTCGCAGGTTCTTTTACGTAGTAATTGAATAAATAGGAAAACAGAAATTTGACCGCCTATTATAGGAATGAATGTCCTTTTTGTGGAAGTTCTCGGGGTATAAACTTGAAAAAGTCGCGGGAATACTGGACGAAGGCCGGAATGCCTCGTCCAGTATTCCCGCGACTTTTCCAAGTTTATATCCCCGATAAATTCCAAAAAAAATGCCATCCATTCCTTATAATTCCAGCATTTGAAATAAATTCATCAAGAAAATGTGTTTATTTTCCGTTTTCTTAAGAAGTATTTTAACTGCGCCTGACGATTACGGAAAGTAGTTCGGCATGGGAGTTTACTGGGATATAAATTTTGGACAGAGACTTGCTATGGACCAATCAAATTGTGTAAATATTTTTGTGCTGGAATTATATAGTAATTGAATAAATAGGAAAACAGAAATGTGACCGCCTATTGACTGGTAATTGCTAATCGGGAGTTTCTTTAGGACAGGTGCGACTGTAACGTGTACACAAGGGTCCGGTTTACTCCTCGGACGAGTTGACTCATATAAATTCCATCGACAAAAGGCCGGAAACATATAATACATTATAAATTACCAGTGTCGGTGACTATTCTACGAGACAATGAAGGCCTTTTTTATGGATAGTTCACTCACTTCCTAAGCACACCTGGACAACTATTAAAATGACACACGCACATATCTGTGGTTGTGACTGACGAAACGGGACGTACGTCGTCGGTGGACAGTCTAGCTTGTGAACTACTAGTATACCTCCGGGGCCCGCTTCACTAAACTTCGTACGACTAAGAAGTCTGTCAGTCCTAAAATAAAATGTACTGCACGGTTGCCATTAGTAGCCGAATCTGACAAACCTTTGTTTGAATTGCTCAGATTGAATGACACGGAGCAGGGGACATGGACATTTGTTTTATTAATTCGTTCCCACGAAATAGCAATTCGTTCACTCAATTGAACAATTCGTTCCCTCCAATTAACAATTCGTTCTCACGATATAACAATTCGTTCCGTCGAATTAACAATTCGTTTCCACGAAATGACAATTCGTTCCCTCAATTTAACAATTCGTTCCATCGAATTGGCAATTCGTTTCCACGATATAACAATTCGTGGGAACGAATTGTTAAATTGAGGGAAGGAATTGCTACTTCGTGGGAACGAATTAGTAAAAATAATAATTCTACGTCCCCTGCGGGGCTCCGTAGAATGATCCTTACATGTCGCTAGAAAAACGTAGCGTTACTGTACCGCATTGATGTTATAGACATTACTGTACCACATTGATGTTAATGTACCAATTTGATGTTTAAGCAATTTTATAGAAAGAACATTTTTATCGTACGAAGCTTAGTGAAACGGGCGCCAGTAGCCTTTTAAGGATCTATATTATGTTAATAGTTTGTCGGGTATTTCAATAACTGAATTATCGCGACCAGTGTAGACCTTGATTAGACAGCGCGGATCCGCAGGCTGATCTGGGTATACACTGGTTGCAAAGGCCAGTATCCCCATTTCTCCAGTCACAGTCACATTTACAAACGAACAAAGAAACATGAACTCGGTCATAATCCCGACGTGACTAGGAAATATTAGTCCCATCACCAATGCCTATTGTGGTATTTGTACCCGGATGTGGCAAATACCTCCTTAACTCGAGTGAGTACTACGTGTTCGTTAATTTTACGAGCTTACTAAAATATCCCATCAGTTTGTACAAAATGTTAATAGGAAATAAAATAAATGTATACAATGTAAATGTGTAAATATTTCACCAGTCGCAAAATATAATCGCTTAGTAATCTTTAATTACTGATTGAGACGCGCGGTTGTATCAAGCTATTTTGATACGGAAATGAGGCATGACCTTTTTAAAATATGTATATTAATTAAACGTGAAACCTGAATGAATATAATTATGTATCGACATATAATAAAGTATGATCATTGCACATCAAAAAGTAAATAGAGAGAATAAATAAGTTTAAGGAAGCATCTCGATTTTCTCCCCTAAAATCAAAGTGGCACTGCACGTTTGATATAAAAACCACAGCATAATAATGCCAATTAATGTCATATCTAAATAATGGACGAAAAAATGTGTCTCCCTAAATTACAACCTGGGATGTGGGAGTCCAGGTTTAATAAAAATGTTCCGAAAAACAAGTTCCGCGAACAAAAATATTTTATATAACTTTATAATTCCAGCACAAAAATATTTACACAATTCCCTAACATTTGATTGGTCCGTAGCAAGTCTCTGTCCAGAATTTATTTCCCAGTAAACTCCATGCCGAACTACTTTCCGTAACCGTCAGGCTCAGTTAAAATAATTATTAAGAACACGGAAAATAAACACATTTTCTTGATGAATTTATTTCAAATGCTGGAATTATAAGGGCTTAAGGAATGAATGGCCTTTTAGTTGAATTTATCGGGGATATAAACTTGGAAAAGTCGCGGGAATACTGGACGAGGCCTTCCGGCCTTCGTCCAGTATTCCCGCGACTTTTCCAAGTTTATACCCCGATAAATTCCACAAAAAGGCCATTCATTCCTATACTATCTATTTGAAGGAAATTTTCGACGTGAAGAATGTGTTTTTTATCATACAAGGGGCCACGTTTCACTAAACTTCGTACTACTAAAATGTTTGTAAGTCCAGATTTAGAATAGTCTGTAAGTTTCAATTGATGGATTTACATTTATTAAGCATAAGCTGCATATGCAGCCTATGCTCAATAAATTTAAATCCAATAATCGTTTACAGGAACACATGTTAATGTGAAATTTACAGACTATCATAATTTTGCACTTACGAACATTTTAGTCGTACGAAGTGTAGTGAAACGGGCCCCAGGTTTCCAATTATAGTGTAATCTTTCTCAATTTATCTCTCGACCAACGGAAGGATGTCTTAGTCTCTTGTAGATCATACAATACCGAAGGTTGTCGGTTCAATCTCCTCCCGGGGTGGGTGGTGGGTTGTGGGCTGTGGCCTGACTTCCAATCCGGAGGTTGTGTGTTTAAACCTAGCTTTTATGCAGGCATCAAAATACTTCGATTGTATTTTCATTCCACTTGTCTTTCGGATGAGACTTTTAAATGTCGACGTCATGTACAGAAACTTTCATAGTTTCTCTAAATACAACTGAAGGTGTATGATCACGTGGTTTCCGAACCCGATTTTCCGACGTGACGTAATCTGTGACATCATTTTTACAGTAGATTTTCATTAAAATCTTCCTAACAAACGAACGGATTTTGATGATATGTAGCGCACCAAATACGATGGCATTTGTGTTTTATGGGTGCTCTGAAAGTTATTTACAATAAATTTCACAAAGAATCGAGTACCGTTTATTTCTTACATTCTCATGCTCTAGTTTTTATTTACATTTACGGTAACCGATTCTTCGTCAAAACGACATAATTATGAGATTAAAGCCGCCTATACAATAAAGGGCAACATGTACCGCATTTGCTGCGGTAT
Source organism: Conchocele bisecta (assembly GCA_029237695.1). NCBI lineage: Eukaryota > Metazoa > Mollusca > Bivalvia > Lucinida > Thyasiridae > Conchocele > Conchocele bisecta. The sequence goes on from CM055279.1 coordinate 16,372,965, forward strand.
ATTTCATAAAAAATATGTCATTCCATTAGCAAGATATTAAAGTAAATCTACTGTAAACACATCTAAAAAAACATGACGTCATGCCGTTCGGAAACCACGTGATCCCCCACTTTGAAATATGTCCATGCTAAGTCTCCACTTCTTCATATGTACCAAATCACATGGCGTGTCTTAATTGTTGTCATATTGCAATTAAGAATGTGATTGTGGAGCTTCAAGTATTGCAATACTAGTATTAGTTATCGGTTAGCGTGTATTCGGTCAATTCGCGTCTAGTTCATGCTATAAGTAAATATATTTCTCACGAAAAAACTGGATCATGTTAAATATATCTTCATCGTGTTTCGATGTGGGAGTAATTGCCCCTGTCTAAAACGGCTGTGTGAAGTTAGCACTGCAATCGCAGATCGACAATCAACATTCAAATCGAATGTCGACCTGAATGTAGAGCTGTAAAGTTAGGATATGTAGAAAACTTGAATGAACAGCTGGCTAGTTCCAATGCGCTGCTGGCTCTGCAATGGACATTTGTACTTTACAAAGTGAATGTACAGCTGGCTAGTGCCAATGTACAGCTGGCTCTGCAATCGACATTCAAACTTGTATTGTCAGTTCAATCTGAATGTAGAGCTGTGTACTACCAATGTACAGCTGGCTCTGCAATCGACATTCAAACTCGTATTGTCAGTTCAATATGAATGTAGAGCTGGCTCTGCAATCGACATTGAAACATGTATTTTCCGTTCAATGTGAACGTAGAGCTGGGTATTCCCAATGTACAGCTGGCTCTGCAATCGACATTCAAACATGTATATCTTCGATTGAATCTGAATGTAGAGCTGGGTATTCCCAATGTACAGCTGGCTCTGCAATCGACATTCAAACTCGAATTTTCTGTTCAATCTGAATGTAGAGCTGGGTACTTCCAATGTACAGCTGGCTCTGCAATCGACATTCAAACTTATATTGTCAGTTCAATCTGAATGTAGAGCTGGATACTTCCAATGTACAGCTGGCTCTGCAATCGACATTCAAAATCGTATTGTCAGTTCAATCTGAATGTACAGCTGGGTACTTCCAATGTACAGCTGGCTCTACAATCGACATTCAAACATTAATTTTCGGTTGAATGTGAATGTAGAGCTGGGTACTTCCAATGTACAGCTGGCTCTGCAATCGACATTCAAACATGTATTTTCCGTTGATTCTGAATGTAGAGCTGGGGCGGGAGAGTATGACGAGATGTACAGCTGGCTCTGCAATCGACATTCATTTTCTCAATATGAATGTAGAGCTGGGTACTTCCAATGTACAGCTGGGTCTGCAATCGACATTCGAACTTGTAATGTTAGTTCAATCTGAATGTACAGTCGGTACTTCCAATGTACAGCTGGCTCTACAATCGACATTCAAACAATTTATTTTCGGTTGAATGTGAATGTAGAGCTGGGTACTTCCACTGTACAGCTGGCTCTGCAATCGACATTGAAACATGTATTGTCCGTTCAATTTGAATGTAGAGCTGGGTATTCCCAATGTACAGCTGGCTCTGCAATCGACATTCAAACTCGCATTTTATTTTCAATCTGAATGTAGAGCTGGTACTTCCAATGTACAGCTGGCTCTGCAATCGACATTCAAAGTTATATTGTCAGTTCAATCTGAATGTAGAGCTGGGTACTTCCAATGTACAGCTGGCTCTACAATCGACAATCAAACATTTATTTTCGGTTCAATGTGAATGTAGAGCTGGTACTTCCAATGTACAGCTGGCTCTGCAATCGACATTCAAACTCGCATTTTCTGTTCAATCTGATGTAGAGCTGGGTACTTCAATGTACAGCTGGCTCTGCAATCGACATTCAAACTTGTGTTGTCAGTTTAATATGAATGTAGAGCTGGGTACATCCAATGTACAGCTGGCTCTGCAATCGACATTCAAACATGTATTTTCCGTTGATTCTGAATGTAGAGTTGGGTGCTTCCAATGTACAGCTGGCTATGCAATCGACATTCAAACTCGCATTTTCTGTTCAATATGAATGTAGAGCTGGGTACTTCCAATGTACAGCTGGCTCTGCAATCGACATTCAAACTCGTATTGTCAGTTCAATCTGAATGTACAGCTGGGTACTTCCAATGTACAGCTGGCTCTACAATCGACATTCAAACATTAATTTTGCGTTGAATGTGAATGTAGAGCTGGGTACTTCCAATGTACAGCTGGCTCTGCAATCGACATTCAAACATGTATTTTCCGTCGATTCTGAATGTAGAGCTGGGTATTTCCAATGTACAGCTGGCTCTGCAATCGACATTCAAGCTCGCATTTTCTGTTCAATATGAATGTAGAGCTGGGTACTGCCAATGTACAGCTGGCTCTGCAATCGACATTCAAACTCGTATTTTCTTTTCAATCTGAATGTAGAGCTGGGTACTTCGAATGTACAGCTGGGCTCTGCAATCGACATCCAAACTCGCATTTTCTGTTCAATCTGAATGTAGAGCTGGTTACTTCGAATGTACAGTTGGCTGTGTAGTCGACATTTAAACAGGTGTGTTTGAATACAGTGCTGGGTAGTTTGAATACCGAGCTGGGTCTGAGATCGTTATTCAGTACTATGTTTTCTGTATATTCTGAATACAGAGCTGGCACGTATGAATAACGAGCTGGCTCTGAGATCGTTATTCAGCTCTCGCGTGCCCTTTTGCGGCAAAATGAACTGCCTTTTAGAGATTAAAGCAGCATAAGTTGTTTAAAAGTCGTTTTTCAAAGTCGCGTCCAAGACTATGTCGGTCCCAGTCACCTGTGAAGCATTCTGTGAAAAAAATCATCATGCAAATCCGATAAAGGAAAGTGGCATTCCATTTTTTTGGCGATAACTTCGTAATTAATGGGCCGATTTGCAAGCAGTTTTTCGGTATTCTGAATATTTATTTTGGCAACGTTTGAATATAGAGCTGGGTAGTTTGAATAACGAGCTGGCTCTGAGATCGTTATTCAGAAAATTGTTTTAGTATAAGCCGAATACAGAGCTGGCACGTATGAATAACGAGCTGGCTCTGAGATCGTTATTTAGCTCTCGCGTGCCCTTTATACGGCAAAATGAACTGCCTTTTACAGATAAAGCAGCCTAAGTTGTTTAAAAGTCGTTTTTCAAAGTCGCGTCCAATGCTATGTCGGTCCCAGTCACCTGTGAAGCATCGGTAAAAAAATCATGCAAATCCGATAAAGAAAGTGGCATTCCATTTTTTTGGCGATAACTTCGTAATTAATAGGCCGATTTGCATGCGGTTTTCGGTATTCTGAATATTTATTTTGGCAACGTTTGAATATAGAGCTGGGTAGTTTGAATAACGAGCTGGCTCTGAGATCGTTATTCAGAAAATTGTTTTAGTATAAGCCGAATACAGAGCTGGATAGTTTGAATAACGAGCTGGCTGTGATATACGGTTATTCAGATTTGCTTTGGCAGTATTTGAATACAGAGCTGGTAAGTTTGAATAACGAGCTTGCTGTGAGATTGTATTTTCGCAACATTTGATTACAGAATATTCAGAATATACAGAAAACATAGTACTGAATAATGATCTCAGACCCAGCTCGTTATTCAAACTACCCAGCACTGTAACTAATGTTGCGAAAATACAATCTCACAGCCAGCTCGTTATTCGAACTTACCGTCTCAGTATTCAAATACTACCAAAGCAAATCTGAATAAAGATAGCACAGCCAGTTCGTTATTCAAACTATCCAGCTCTGTATTCGGCTTATACTAAAACAATTTTCTGAATAACGATCTCAGAGCCAGCTCGTTATTCAAACTACCAGCTCTATATTCAAACGTTGCCAAAATAAATATTCAGAATACCGAAAACCGCATGCAAATCGGCCTATTAATTACGAAGTTATCGCCAAAAAATGGAATGCCACTTTCTTTATCGGATTTGCATGATTTTTTTCACCGCTGCTTCACAGGTGACTGGGACCGACATAGCATTGGACGCGACTTTGAAAACGACTTTTAAACAACTTAGGCTGCTTTATTTGTAAAAGGCAGTTCATTTTGCCGCAAAAAGGGCACGCGAGAGCTGAATAACGATCTCAGAGCCAGCTCGTTATTTATACTATCCAGCTCTGTATTCGGTTTATACTAAAAACAATTTTCTGAATAACGATCTCAGAGCCAGCTCGTTATTCAAACTACCTAGCTCTATATTCAAACGTTGCCAAAATAAATATTCAGAATACCGAAAACCGCATGCAAATCGGCCTATTATTTACGAAGTTATCGCCAAAACAATGGAATGCCACTTTCTTTATCGGATTTGCATGATTTTTTCACCGATGCTTCACAGGTGATTGGGACCGACATAGCCTTGGACGCGACTTTGAAAAACGACTTTTAAACAACTTATGCTGCTTTATCTCTAAAAGTCAGTTCATTTTGCCGCAAAAGGGCACTTTTGCGAGAGCTGATAAAAAGACGCGAGATGAATAACGATCTCAGAGCAGCTCGTTATTCATACGTGCCAGCTCTGTATTCAGAATATACAGAAAAACAGTACTGAATAACGATCTCAGACCCAGCTCGGTATTCAAACTACCCAGCACTGTATTCAAACACACCTGTTTAAATGTCGACTACACAGCCAACTGTACATTCGAAGTAACCAGCTCTACATTCAGATTGAACAGAAAATGCGAGTTTGGATGTCGATTGCAGAGCCAGCTGTACATTCGAAGTACCCAGCTGTACATTCAGATCGAAAAGAAAATACGAGTTTAAATGTCGATTGCACAGCCAGCTGTACATTCGAAGTAGCCAGCTGTACATTCAGATTCACTCGAAAATACATGTGTGAATGTCGATTGCAGAGCCAGCTGTACATAGGAACTATCCAGCACTACATTCATATTCAGCATAAAAATGTGATTTTGAATGTCGATTGCAGAGCCAACTATACATTCAAAGTACCCAGCTCACATTCATATTGAACAGAAAATACTAGTTCAAATGTCGATTACACAGCCAGCTGTACATTCGAAGTGCCCAGCTCTACATTCAGATTCAACAGAAAATACGAGTTTGATTGTCGATTGCACAGCCAGCTGTACATTCGAAGTACCCAGCTCTACATTCAGATTGAACAGAAAATGCGAGTTTGAATGTCGATTGCACAGCCAGCTGTACATTGGAAGTACCCAGCTCTACTTTCAGATTGAACTGACAATACGAGTTTGAATGTCGATTGCAGAGCCAACTGTACATTGGAAGTACCCAGCTCTACATTCATATTTAACATAAAATGCGAGTTTGAATGTCGATTGCAGAGCCAGCTGTACATTGGAAGTACTCAGCTCTACATTCACATTCAACGGAAAATTAATGTTTGAATGTCGATTGTAGAGCCAGCTGTACATTGGAAGTACCCAGCTGTACATTCAGATTGAACTGACAATACGAGTTTGAATGTCGATTGCAGAGCCAGAGCTGTACATTGGAAGTACCCAGCTCTACATTCAGATTGAACGGACAATACAAGTTTTAATGTCGATTGCAGAGCCAGCTGTACATTGGAAGTACCCAGCTCTACATTCATATTGAACAGAAAATGCATGTTTGAATGTCGATTGCAGAGCCAGCTGTACATTGAAAATACTCAGCTGTACATTCAGAATCGACGGAAAATACATGTTTGAATGTCGATTGTAGAGCCAGCTGTACATTGGAAGTACCCAGCTCTACATTCAAATTCAACAGAAAATAAATGTTTGAATGTCGATTGTAGAGCCAGATGTACATTGGAAGTACCCAGGTCTACATTCAGATTGAACTGACAATACGAGTTTGAATGTCGATTGCAGAGCCAGCTGTACATTGGGAATACCCAGCTCTACATTCAGATTCAACCGAAGATACATGTTTGAATGTTGATTGCAGAGCCAGCTGTACATTGGGAATACCCAGCTCTGCATTCAAATTGAACGGACAATACATGTTTCCATGTCGATTGCAGAGCCAGCTGTACATTGGAAGTACCCAGCTCTACATTCAGAATTCAACGAAAAATACATGTTTGAATTGTCGATTGCAGAGCCAGCTGTACATTGGAAGTACCCAGCTCTACATTCACATTCAACGGAAAATTAATGTTTGAATGTCGATTGTAGAGCCAGCTGTACATTGGAAGTACCCAGCTGTACATTCAGAATTCAACGAAAAAAATTACTGTTTGAATGTCGATTGCAGAGCCAGCTGTACATTGGAAGTACCCAGCTCTACATTCACATTCAACGGAAAATTAATGTTTGAATGTCGATTGTAGAGCCAGCTGTACATTGGAAGTACCCAGCTGTACATTCAGATTGAAACCTGACAATACGATTTTGAATGTCGATTGCAGAGCCATCTGTACATTGGAAGTATCCAGCTCTACATTCAGATTGAACTGACAATATAAGTTTGAATGTCGATTGCAACAGCCAGCTGTACATTGGAAGTACCAGCTCTTACATTCAGATTGAACAGAAAATGCGAGTTTGAATGTCGATTGGCAGAGCCAGCTGTACATTGGGAATACCTCCAGCTCTACATTCAGATTCAACCGAAGATATACATGTTTGAATGTCGATTGCTGTGCCAGCTGTACATTGGGGAATACCCAGATCTACATTCAAATAAGAACGATAATACATGTTTCAATGTCGATTGCAGAGCCAGCTGTACATTGGAAGTACCCAGCTCTACATTCAGATTCAACCGAAAATACATGTTTGAATGTCGATTGTAGAGCCAGCTGTACATTGGAAGTACCCAGCTGTACATTCAGATTGAAGTGACAATATGAGTTTGAATGTCGATTGCAGAGCCAGCTGTACATTGGTAGTACACAGCTCTACATTCAGATGAACTGACAATACAAGTTTGAATGTCGATTGCAGAGCCAGCTGTACATTGGCACTAGCCAGCTGTACATTCACTTTGTAAAGTACAAATGTCGATTGCAGAGCCAGCAGCGCATTGGAACTAGCCAGCTGTTCATTCAAGTTTTCTACATATCCTAACTTTACAGCTCTACATTCAGCTCGACATTCGATTTGAATGTTGATTGTCGATCTGCGATTGCAGTGCTAACTTCACACAGCCGTCTAAAACACGATACTCGCGTGAGCATGCGCATTCAGTGGACACGACGTAAGGTTGGTGGTAACAAAATCCCGTAATTTACGGCGGGCGATTCACAAAATACGAGTACTATGCAAAACTAGACCTATCTATGTATCATACAGTTTGTGGACATCATTTGCGGATGTGGCTGGAGAAATGAGGGTTTTGCGATCAGTGTAGATCAGTCTGATCAGGATCTGCACGGTTCGTCATTCCATCATTAAATTAAACAGTCGTACGACAGGCAATATAGATCGTTATCAGTCTACAGGGGTGTGTTATATGATCAGGAGCTACACTGGTGACAAAACCCATAAGACCCAATGCTTGAGTCACAGTTACATTTGAGACAAGCCATGTTAGTTTGTACCAAAGAAGATGTTGTTGTTATTGTACATAGACAAATATGCGATATCTCATGAAAAGATATTTACAAATGTTCACGATATTTTCCGTCAATTGCGTCAACAGTTGTTGACGAAATATTCAGAGCAAGTGCGGAATTCTTGCCAACAATCGACGAGTGAATTAATGCCCAAGAACGTATGGAATTCGTGTATCGTTCGTGATACTGTACAGGGGGCCGTTTCACTAAACCTCGTACGACTAAAATGTTCGTAAGTGCAAAACTATGATAGTCTGTACATTTCACATTAGGAATGTTTTCTTGTAAACAGTTATTGGATTTACATTTATTGAGAATAGGCTGCGTTTGCAATCTACGTTTTACAAATAGTATTTTAGAAACTGACACAAGTTTAGTAATTTCCAATAACATCTGAAGGGAAGCACATGTATTACACATTGTTTTATTTTAATGTCACTCTTTTTATTAAATGTTCGACACACAATTTTATTTTGTTAAATTTCACTGTTTCAAATTGTAAATCAATATAGTGAAAATACGGGGGAGATGTAGCAGGGCTATTTGATATGACAAAACCATCAATGTGATACGATGCGCTTTCTAATAATAATTCCCAACTTGTTCAAAGATTTATCAATCAATAGACGAGACAAAGCACTTTTCTCCGAACGTTTTAATGCCATCTAATGCGTATATCTGCAGACCACACGCAATGACAGCACACGGCATGACCTTGGCACTCGTGGTTGCTATGGTGACGATAGGCGTACAAGGTAACGGCTATATGAAGGACCCGCCGGCCCGACAGATGCTCAGAAACCACAGCTCGGGAATCATTGACTGTGTGACAGGGGGCGCCATCCAGTTGTCTCAATCCGGGCTCTTCTGTGGCGGAGCAAAGGTAGGTGTAAATCGTCAAATCGTCCGATGCACGAGAAAAGGGACCTTATAACATTTGCAAATATTTAAAACCTTGTTCATCTTGCACGTTTTCTGAATATGACAACAATATATTTTATTTATTTTCTAATGCCAGTTCGACAAAGGTAGTTATATTCCAGTATTAAAAGTTTTCAGTTTGTCACCAAACATCGATTGCGTCAAAATGACACGTGTATATTTTAACTACATGTACTAGTAAATAAGCTTTTCAAACATAAATGTTAAACCTTTGTGGCTTATTAACCATCTATTGTTTATTTTATTTAATAAGAATTTCAGCATTCATTACCAATTTTTTCACTGAAAAAATTGGTAGTGATTGCTTAAATTCTAAATACTAAATGTTTTATTGACCTTTACTCATCTTGGCACCCAGTTCACCTCGGTATACTTCCTCCTCACTCGTGTGTTGTAGACCCAGGCGAAGAATGGCGGGAAATGCAGCGCTTGCGGCGACAACTACTTGGATCCCTACCCCCGGACACACGACCTGGGTGGATCCATTGTCAAACGGCTCACATTCTCCCGCACATACTTGCAGGGTTCGTGCTAGTTTACATTGTACAGTATAGTTCGCCCTACTTGCTAAGCCAATCGCTGGCTACTATGGAGCTCCACCTATTTCACATATTGCAAGATTTAACCCCAATAAGTTACATATTTAATTTACCAGCTTTAATAAGCAATTGTTCGACATGAAGTGGAATTGCGATACTCGGATGACTGATGCATAGTACAACTTGACTCACCTATAAATAGGTTATTGTTCACATATTTGATTTTTTAGGAACTAAATGCTGCGGTCGCTAGCGCTCCCTTCTATTTAATTCCTTAAAATTTCAATATGTGAACAATAACTTCTACACCTCTCACATAATTGAGACACGCCATGTGATTTTGTACCTTCGTACAACATAAATAAAGTCAGAAGTTGAGTACATGCGGAATTATATTGTCAAATTTTGTCAACTTTTGACGCCATTTATGGAAAAATATTATAACTTTTGTAAACATATTTCATGAAATTACGCAGATGTCCGAAGGGACAAAATCACATGGCGTGCCACATATGTAGCGTTGTTGTCATCTCGTCGCTGTGGTTAAAGGTAAAGTCAAGTGTTACCACTGCCGTGTGGTAAGGCAACCGCTTCGTGACTGGGAGGTTGAAGATTCGAGCCTCTAATCAGGCTGATATGACCGGTTGATGAGCGGCCAGCTAGTTAAATGAATTGTACCAATTACCTGCCTGCCTGGGGCCCGTTTCACTAAACTTCGTACGACTAAAATGTTCGTAAGTGCACAATTATGATAGTAGTGTATATCCTTATGTTATTTTGCAGGCCATTAGGGTAGATTTTTGCAAATGTTGTTTATATTGTTGCATATATCATAGAATTTTAAAAAAATCGGGTTGACATTTTTTCGGCGGCCATCTTGATATTTTGGCGGCCATTTTGAATTTATATTCATGTACTATTGATAGATCTTCAATATGAACCCAATTAAGATTCTTTACTCGGTATAAACAGTGTTAGCTGATGTGATTTTATACCAACACATTTTTTCATAAAAATCTTTTGATATACAAATTGTTTAAAATTCTAAATGGCCGCCAAAACATATTTTGTATGCACATACATCTCGCATGTGCCGCATACTACAGGAAATACATTGCGATGAAAATGAATTTGATGTTGAAACGTGTATACGAGCATTTACTACATAAAACCAAACATTTATTATCGTCATGATTTCTAATTTATGAGCCATCATGTTCAAAATGGCCGCCAAAGTAGTTTGTTAATAAGTATTTTGAAACGTATCTTCTAAATACTGGTCGCAACAATGTCGGTAGTTGTAGAAACTCATTCACTGATTCATATTCCAATTATCAAATCGATTTCGTAGTAACAACTTGTGCTAATAGTTATCAGAATTAATTGCCAGTGTATTCAAAATGACCACCAAATGAAGATAAAATTGTAACATAAAGTAAATTGGAAGCGTACACATATATTTCATTTATGCAAGTTTTATATTAGCCAATCTACTAAACAATTCCAACAGTTTGACGATGGGACAATGCTTTACAATAAATAAGTACGAGTTACATATTTCACTTAAATGTGAACAACTTTATTTGTGAAAATGTAACGTATAATAAACAAAAATATGGCTCTTATAATTATATATAATACTTAGGTATGAGAAACATATCCAGTAGCAAATACGAAACAACACAATTTGAGAGAGATTGTAAATGATCTCACTCTGTAAAGTAATATACCTTTACGCAATACTCGCGTACTCACTAAATTGATACTCACAATAAAATGGAAAATACACATTGTATACATGTTGATGTTCAAAAAAGATATGTATTGCACAAATGGACAAGAAGTATTACACATATATATTGCTTAAACACTTCCATGTTACGTGTACTAGTTACAGATCAGGGCAGTACTCGATCGCTGCGCCACAATAACATGTACAAGTGAATGTCTGAGAATCAATAAAACTATTCTCATTACACTGTATATAAATTAATAACTGATAATGACCAGATCGTCGAACTTCCTTCATAGCTAAATGAATAACAATAACATAATATAACACTCATTCAGATATATAGATTGATAACACAAATCGCAAGATGAGTATACATGGACAGATTTCATAAACACATACATTCAACTCATTTATATTCCAGGTGAAAGAAACACGTTTCTCCCTATTTCAATGCTAGTGAGAAACTGTTTGTTCACTTGTCTACATACTACACTCATTTCAAAGTCGAAGAAACGTATGAAATACATTTAGGTAATGAAACGAAGTAACAGTTATTATAGAGGATATTGAAATATGAGGAAGTCATAGTTTCCCGGATCAGCGTTTGAGTTAATGAGTATAAAATACAGTTACTAGTATTTGTTTGTATGTTACGCAGTTTATGAATCAGCATGTTCCAACTCGGTCATGTCACCATCTACATCTGTGCAGCGGTCTTCTTCAGCACCACGGGAACACAACTCGGTACTAGAAACAGTGTTGTACTTGCACGAGCAGCGCCCACTACACATACTCACAACTGCATTTCACCATCTCCAGGACGGATACTGGAGCAAGTGGCACCTTCGTCAATACTGGTCGAAGTACTTCGTGTTCGCTGTCACGTGACCTGCCAATATTTGCTGGGTCGAGAAGTGTGGATTCGGGAACCAGAGCCCGCTGCCACCAATTACGTTGAATATGTGCACGTTTGATGTGCTCATGTATCGCATCTTGTGTCGGTGGCAAGGTCTCCACCCCCCGACTCAATTCAAATGAACAGAATTTGTGCCATCGCAAATCCGTCACTGTCGTAAACTTATACTTATTGGGACTGAGTCGATTACATATGAGCTCTTCACATCCACTGAATATATCTTGTCTTGGTACATCCATGGTACCGAAGTGCTGTCGTGCGACGATAACTGCTTCATTCGCGGAGGAAAATGTATTCTATCAGGCTGTTTTGCTTCTACCGAATATGCGACCTGTCGTGTCGCAGCCGCTAAGTGCATGGAATCCAATGAGTGCTCTCGCTCACCTCTCACCAATTCCATCATGGATGGGTTTCGGTGATGCCGATTCGCACTAGTACCCATAATTATGTTCGCCTCGTCACCAAGTAGTGGAAAGTAAGCTACTGCCAGGACCAATACATCAGTATCTGGAGAGTATATGGGTACTGGCACCCTGCCTTGTGAATTTGAGACGCATACAACATAAGAAGGGTGTTTGCCTCTTCTTTCCAGATCTGTTATCACGCCTAAACTAGATAACACCTGTAGTCGTTGGTATTGTGTGTTGTTCTACTATTTCATATGCAAGGTACAATGTTAACATGTCTTGTTTGACTGCTGCTTAGACATACATCAAAGTCTTTGATTTGTGTTTCATCCACGATTGGAAATGTTGGTGTATATACTACCCGTCCTTTTGCACGACGGTGCCTTATGCTCTCTTTCAATGACGATGCCACAGTTTAATTATCAAAAACATTGCAAGTGATTGCGTATCCAGTAGACCTATTATGTATGACAAGTACAACATGATTAGCCAGATCACGACACGTGTGAATAGCGTCTTTGAAAATTACTTGCTCTTGCACAACGACCAATTCCGTCAATGAGGATGCATGTATTATCGGTAATTACAACATCCGCTTCATAATCGATTGTGTCTGTAACAGCTAACCCATCAGTAATATGACAATGGTTTGTGTTCCACGTTACATCAATGTGCATGTGTATCAGTTGGGATTTGCCTCTACATGGCTGAAGGTGTCCTTCTGCTGAAATTCGCATACGGTTTGTGGTAGAGCATTCATGTTTTCCTATTACTATTATCGCAAGAGGACCGTGTAATGACCAGCAGTCGATCCATCATTGAACTTTATTCCTTGATCATTAATTCTCTTTCGCCCACCTTTGTCTTAATTGGTTTTGTTCTTGTACTTCATCCCAATACCGGTACTTTTGACATGGTGTCCCATAGATTTTTATTACCACACAGTATTTGCTTTACAAATTTTTGGATTGCTCATCGCCCCGTTTCTCAGTTTCCTGTATGTTCTTGGCTACGTTGTCAGGTATGATAACCTTTTTATCATGAACCAACTTATACCCCCGCATACGAAGTATGTCGAAGGGTATACAGTTTTCGTAATTCCGTCCATCTTTATTCCTCAACACATCAGGATTGTTAAATAATTATTCCGGTAATACCACCATCACCTTTGTGAACCTTGTTCACATGCAAGTGTGCTTGATCAACGCCGATAGCAGTGAACGGTACATTGTTGGTATATACTGTGAAATCACCATGTTCAAACTGATTCCAGATTTTTGGGTATGTGTCTCGTAAGTTGTGCTTACGTGCAATGTATTCCGGTATGTTCATTGTGTAGTCCAGCCTGTTGAAAGCGAAAAACCAGATGCACATCTACTCCAACAGTGCTAAATACAAGTCACACTGCCGCAATTTAACGCTGCGAGAATTGTTCTCTACAACATTTGGATTCATCTCAAAGAATGCATCAATCCACCATGATTTCAGTGCTTCTAACGTGAATTGATGGTATTTAATTTCCCGCTTGTAATGTTTGCCATTGATAATCTACATAACTTTGACGCTACTGTAGACATCGGCTTCTATCCACATGTCATCAATCCCACTCACATCCACAGTGCGACCAAGGCAGCGAATGGCACACAGACATATATGGAACTGGCCCGGTGATTCTAGCCAATTTGTCCTTGTACAGTTCTGGGTTAGGAGTTTTTTAAAAACTTGTTTATGTAGGTCCATGTCCAACCACAGACACACCGGCTCTTTGGCATCGTTCCCTCGTGTTATTAATTATTATGTTCACTATGTGTAATTGGTCTAGTGATGTAATTAATGTTTTCTACTCCATGGCGACCGTATTGAGCATACACGTGTTAATTGACATAATCGTTTCATCATTCAAATTAGCTGTATTGATTTAATTATAGTGAAAATCATGTATACAGCCCTCAAGATTCACCAGCATATAGTCCCCGTTATAAAGGTATATAAATGTACCGTTTTATCTCCTTTTAGGTTATATCTGGCGGCCATTTTGAATTGTTGTGCCATTTCTAATAGCCGTATGTTGAAATATATATAGCTACATGCTTCATTGAATAAATACTGTCGGATGAGGCAATATTTATGAAGTAGATTGCTTCTGCTCAAAGGATATATATTGTTTACACAATTTTGTGGGTCGGGGATTCAAAATGGCCGCCAATATGTCAAGATGGCGTCCAAAAAAATGTTAACCCAATTATTCTTAAACTTTAGGACCATATTGAAGTAAAAATCAATATTTGCAAAAATATACCCTCAATGCCTACACGAGGCAATATCATGACATAACGGTATACACTATTGTCTGTAAAGTTCACATTGACAATCGTTCTTGTAAACAATTATTGGATTTATATTTATTGAGCACAGGCTGCAAATGCAGCCTATGCTCAATAAATGTAAATCCATCAATTGAGATTTCCAGACGATCCTAAATTTGCACTTACGAACATTTTAGTCGTACGAAGTTTAGTGAAACGGGCCCCTGACGTCTGGCATAATGAATATAGGGTATAGGAATTGGGAAGTTCTAATGTTCGGTGATTAGGGCGTCTCATAAGTCAAAAACGGCTGGCCCTTTCAGTATGGGTGACAATATAATAAACAACACATTTTTTGCAATAATAAAATGAAAAATATGCCGTTTGAACATAGACAAAACTCTATAGCCATATGCCAATATTTACACTGTCCTTGAATTCACAATGGAAACGCCAATTCACCGTATTGCGTTCATATCCCAGTACATTACCCACGTGCTGTCGCGCGACGTTGTCGATTAGTTAAAGTTTGTTTGATGTCATTATATGAGCCGAGTTTTTGTATGAATAATATCGTCTAGCATTACAGGATCCGGATTCGGATACGGATAACATAACGTCTGATCGAATATCAACATGATTAATGAAAGACACTATTTTTAGTTGAAATTAACATGAAATTAACATGAAAATAAGACACACTACACTTATTTTCACGACCATGACTATTTGAAAAGTATAATAAAAGGGGATTGAATAAATGCTGTTTATATCTGAAGTAACCTAATATGTTATACCTGAAGTAGCCTAATATTAGTCTCAACAGCAAATTCAAGATGGCGGCGAATTTTAAAATCGAAGTCGCTGTCGGTGCAGCTGAATTGTGTCCATTTTTACAGTATATGCGACGTAACCAACGACACGGACATGTCCATTATGATTGTAATGCTTATTATGACAACTGTGTAGTCTAACTCGAGCCAATATTGAAGTGCATCGTAAATAAATCGGAGATTTAATCGGATACAATACCGAATCTACCTAACGTGGACGCCGCCATTTTGCTTTGAATGACGTCACTGGATTTGTAAGTATAGCGAGGGAATGACGTCAAAACATGACGTCACGCACGTTCAAGCAATTACGTTTAGTATGCGGTATAAATTAAATACATGATTAGTGCCGTAGAATATAAAATATATTCGGTTTCGCCTTGGCAACTTTATAGGGGCTCGCTAAAGCTCGCCCCAATAAAGCTGTCTAAGGCTCAACCGAATATATTTTACATTCGACGGCACTAACCATGTATTTACTATATATGGGCCGCGCCATACGAAAACCGGGCTTAATGACAACGTCATGAAAAGTGGTAAACGACGTCGGAAAAACAACGTTTCAAATTGTCTAGCGTCGCCGTAAAAGTTCAAAGTTTTCCCTCCCATTTACGTTTACTGGTGTCAGTTAACATTATGTGTGAACAGAAAACGGAAAATGATAACTTACTGAAACTTTCACTAATATGAGACGCGATACCTTGTACCTCGGTACACATATTATGACGTCATGACTTGACGTCACGTACTTGTGACATCATTGAACGTGAATACATGTTTGACGTTATGGCCATGGTGTCGTGACAAAATATTATAGCAAGGATACTTGCACGAGTTCCTCGCAGCATCAATGACTTAGAAATGCTTCAGGCGCTGTACATTGTCGCCTGACTGTCATTCTTTGACATTTTTACTATTTTTCGTCGGTTGTCCTTATGAATTCAAAATGGTGAACGCATAATTTAACTGGCTACCTATCAGAGAAGTCTTCGCTTACACTGCACTTTGATTCCTAAATAATCTTAAATATGAACAACCTAGTGCATGCCAATAATATTACCATCTATTATCTTGGTAAATTGAGACTTTTGAACAATTCTATCCAGTACTTAGCGAATGATATGCCATTTAATGCCATTCATTTTATCATAAATGGAGGTACAGAGTGGCCTGCGGTTTTCTTACCAGGCGAATTGCAATTTCTGGAGCGCAGGATTGCAATTCGCGTTCCCATTAATTGCAATTGGACCGCAATCGGACTGCAATCATGTGACTGCGGTCCAAAGAGTTGATTGCGGAATTGCAATACTTATAGCGCTGTTAGCGCTGCGCTCCGCTTTTAATTGCAGTTTACGCTCCTTTTTTTCTTTAAACTGCGAAAGAATGACCGCTTTACGCTGCGCGCTGCGGTCAAACCAGCGGACCGCTCTGCTTGACCAATGGGGCAATAAAATCGAAATAGTTGACAAACGTATCCGTGTTCCAATCCAAAATTTTATCCCATCTATTTCATTCAAAGTGACTAGAAAGTCAGCGGTATTGGTGATCTGTTGCTTTTTTGGTGCGCAAATATAAATCGGCGGGTTATTGCGAGACAAACAGTGAAACATTGACCTTGACAATTTCTTGGACAAAACAAAATGTCGTCACTGCCGTTCCGAATATCAAGAACACATTAATAGACACCACCATACTCACAATATATTTATTTTCATATAAAATCAAATTATAATGTGTGGTCAACGGTATAATATTGCAAAACTAAGCATCAATTTTGCGTTTTCTTTACTTTTTCGTCGGTATCAAATTACGTTTTCCTACTATGTTAACATTATTTCGACGCGAACCTATAGTCGACATGATAATTACTGAGATCAACACAACTTTTCATGTCTTTCAATTTCAAGCTGCAAGGAGACTGTGAATTGTATATTAACCATAATAACATGGTGAACATATTGATAATAATTTTAAAAGAAAAGCATATTTTAATTTTAGAAACCTGATCATAAAAAGAAGATGAAAAATTTATTTTGGAATTAGATTTCTATTACTGCAAACGTTCTGTTCTGGCTGTTGATTTCTATTGCCAGTATTGGCCCGAATCAAATTTTGTGAAGATAATATTTATTCCGGTGATAGCCATTTCTTTAAAATAAAACGGTTTACTTGTGTCACAGAGGAGAAAGATAAATAACGGCCCGGAATCGAACCAGGGACCTCATGTTTACCGTACCATGCCCATGGCTCTACCGAGCAAGCTAACAATGCACATATCATACACACTTCATCCCTATAGTCAGTTGCGTACTGTGACATTCTTCTCCGCCAAATTGAAATTCGTCCTGGAATTCCATGTTTAATTTTTGTCTCTGAATTCCATATGTTTGGGTACAATTTTGGGAGTATTTATCAGTTGCAGTCCTTCGTTGGGCAACAGAATACTCAATTATCGTCCGTACGCAGAGTTACGGTGCTCCATATGTTTTTCCTGCAGAGTACCGAATCGGATCTCATTCGCGCTTTGACTGTTAATTGTGACATATTTTTCTGTACTTATTACACAGAAATGAATAAGTATAATATGAAATTTCTTTCAATTGAAAAATACAGAAAATATGTCGCAACTAACAGTTGAAGTGCAAATCAGATGTGATTTGGTACTTTGCAGGGGAAACCTACGGAGAGCACCATAACTCTCGGTACGGACGATGCGGGAGTATTCTGCAGAGTTACTTCTCGCAACTACGTTGGGCGCTAAATGTCACAGGGTGAGAAAGATGCCCACCAGCCCGGAATCGAACCGGGGATCTCTGGTTTACCACACCATCGCTCTACCTACTGAGCAAACCGGACACAAATACACAATTATTCATCATAGTGATCACTTCATTCAACCAAACATTCACAAGCTAGAAGTTATGCCAAATTATTACAGTCAATATCTTACTTAGAATATTTATCTTACAATATTTACTTAGAGGAACAAGAGATTACAACCCGCATTGGATAATATACTAAGTGACATTTTGTTCTAACGTACACCACGTTTTTTGTTCTAACGTGCTTGGTCTGTGGTTATTCTTCCAGATCATGTCATGCATGTTTTAATTTCACGTCATGTCAAAGCAGCACTATTGAACATAATGAATAACTTTAACATTCTACACCAGAATTAAAGTTCATTCATCGTCTGATGTGTAACTGATGAATTAAGGTAAGTTACTTGTATATGAAAACTTTTGCCTCACTAGTTTTTATGCCCCCACCACGAAAGTCGTAAAACTTTTGTAATAGCTACAGCACTGAACGTTGATATGTAGCTTCCTTATGATGAGTAGATGTGGAAAGTTTATTTCGAATTTTGATTCGAACCCCGTGTCATGGATTACCTCTCCCTTTCGGACACTGGAATTTTGCCTTGTTTAATATCAAAGCGATATATGGGGTATCCGTGTTCTATGAACACTTTTTCTAGTTCAGTTATCTCCCTTTGTTTTTTCACTCACTGATTTGTCCTGAGCATAACGTGAACACCCTTTGCAATATTATTTTTAAATTAGCACATGCACATTGCAATATTTATTTTAACTTAACACATGCATAGGTCTCATGGGACAGTGCGGAGCTAGCGTTAAATGTACATGCCCACTCAGTAGGCACAAAATGTTCTTTATGTCGGAGACATCATCGGAGACATTTTCTGGCCATATAAACAATAATTTACCATTACCCACGTATTGTTTGGCATTATTAGACATTTTATATCAGAAGAAAATTTCCACATTGATATCAGGGACGACAACCGTGTTTCCTTAAAATGTTAACGGACATTAATATTTAATCTCTGTATTTATGTTTTGATGTGCAATGATCATACTTTATAATCTGTCAATTTTGTTTTCAGTTGATGCATTTAATTAGTATAAATAATTATAAAATATCATGCCCCATTTGCACATGAAAATACCGATACCACCGCGCGTCACTATCAGTAAAATTAATATTACCAAATGATTATATCTGTATAGCGGGCACTCGTAATATTTATAACTAGTGGAATAGTGACAATTATACAGTTATTTAATTCCCATAAAGAGCACATTAGCCTACTGAGTGGGCATGCACCTTTAAAAAGGTGTTGGACAATTTTTGTCGCGACCGCCTGCGGACAGTGCGATATAGTCTGCGCATTGACGACCATTCGTAGTTTTTTGCCAAGCCTGCTTGCGGAAAGCGAGACTTAGTGATCACAATGACGTCCGTGCGTCAGTCCGTCCGAAATCGGTGTATGTTTTTAAATACCATATCCTAAGTCACATTGACTTGAAACATCAAATGCTTATTAGTCATCATCCATATATTCATTCTGTGTCCCACTCATGCGGCCCCTGTGCCCTAAGGTCAAGGTCAAATGACATTGAAATGTGTGTTAAAGTTTTTGCATAACTTATATCTCCACAACACTTACTCAGAGTTGCTTCAAACTTCAGATAATTCTTTATTATCATCCATATTTTCATATTATAGCCCACGCATGCGACTCACATGCCCAAGATCAAGGTCAAATGACTTTCAAATTTGCGTTAAAGCTTTTACATACCTTAATTCAAACTTCAAATAAATATACTCCGAGACCATCAAATGCCTCGGTGGGCTCGACATGCGGGCCATGGCCATCTGGTTTTTATTTACCGTAGGTTGAAGTTTTTAAGAACAGTATATCTCAGAAAAGCTTCGCCAATTCACTCGAAGCTCCACATGTGTGTTTATCATCATCCATATTTTCATTCTATGCTCAACACCTGCAACCCCTGTGCCCAATATCAAGGTCAAATTACTTTGAAATTTACCTCAAAGTTTTTGACATGCCTGCATGTGGACAGTGCGATATAGTTGTCACATAGGCCTACATACGTACGTACATCCATATGTACGTCACTTCGTGCGTCCGGTTAAATTATTTTGATTTAAGGTTAAAGTTTTTAAAGGTACATGCCCACTCAGTAGGCACAAACTGTTCTTTATAGCAATTAAATAAGTGTATAATTGTGTCACTATTCCACCAGTTCTAAATATTACGTGTGCCCACTATCCATATATAATCATTTAGTAATATTTATTTCACTGATAATGACTAGCAGTTGTATCAAGCTATTTTCATATTCAAATGAGGCATGATATTTTTTAATTACTTACAGAGTGGCATGCGGTTCTCTTACCAGGCGAATTGCAATTCCTGGAGCGCAGGATTGCAATTCGCGTTCCCATTAATTGCAATTGGACCGCAATCGGACTGCAATCATGTGACTGCTGTCCAAAGAGTTGGTTGCGGAATTGCAATACTTATAGCGCAGTTAGCGCTGCGCTCCGCTTTTAATTGCAGTTTACTTTAAACTGCGAAAGAATGACCGCTTTACGCTGCGCTCTGCTGACACGCTCTGCTTGACCAATGCGGCAATAAAATCGAAATAGTTTACAAACGTATCCGTGTTCCAATCCAAAATTTTATCCCATCTATTTCATTCAAAGTGGCTAGAAAGTCAGCGGTATTGGTGGTCTATTTTTTTGGTGCGCAAATATAAAGCGGCGGGTTATTGCGAGACAAACAGTGAAACATTGACCTTGACAATTTCTTCGACAACACAAAATGTCGTCACTGCTGTTCCGAATATCAAGAACACATTAATAGACACCACCATACTCACAATATATTTATTTTCATATAAAATCAAATTATAATGTGTGGTCTACGGTATAATATTGCAAAACTAAGCATCAATTTTGCGTTTTGTTTACTTTTTCGTCTGTGGTATCAAATTACGTTTTTCCTATTCTGTTTAACATTATTTCAACGCGATCCTATAGTCGACATGACAATTTCTGAGATCAACTCAACTTTTCATCATGTCTTTCAATTTCAAGCTGCAAGGAGACTGTGAATTACATATTAACCATAATAACAGGGTGAACATATTAATAATGATTTTAAAAGAAAAGCATATATATTTTAATTTTCGAAACCTGATCATAAAAAAAACAATTAAAATTTATTTTGGAATTAGATTTCTATTACTGCAAACGTTCTGTTCCGGCTGTTTATTTCTATTGGCCCGAATCAAATTTTGTGAAGATAATATTTATTCCGGTGATAGCCATTTCTTTAAAATAAAACGGTTTACTTGTGTCACAGAGTGAGAAAGATAAATAACGGCCCGGAATCGAACCAGGGACCTCATGTTTACCGTACCATGCCCATGGCTCTACCGAGCAAGCTAACAAGGCACAGATCATAGACACTTCATCCCCATAGTCAGTTGCGTACTGCGACATTCTTCTACGCCAAATTGAAATTCGTCCTCGAATTCTATGTTTAATTTGTGTCTCCGAATTCCATATGTTTGGGTATAATTTTGGGAGTATTTATCAGTCGCGGCCCTTGGTTGGGCAACAATTGTCACTTGGCAGAAATATTTCCACCCAGAATTCCATATTTGTGTAACATTTCTTCATCAGTCACGACTCCACGTTGGTAGTAGTTGCGGCAAGTAACTGCAGAATTCTCAATTATCGTTCGTACCCAGAGTGCTCCATAGGTTTTTCCTGCAGAGTACCGAATCGGATCTCATTCGCGCTTTAGCTGTTAATTGTGACATATTTTTCTGTACTTATTACACAGAAATGAAAAAATATAATACTGACATTTCTTTCAATTGAAAAATACAGAAAATATGTCGCAATTAACAGTTGAAGTGCAAATCAGATGTGATTTGGTACTTTGCAGGGGAAACCTACGGAGAGCACCATAACTCGCGGTACGGACGATGCGGGAGTATTCTGTAGAGTTACTTCCCGCAACTACGTTGGGCGCTAAATGTCACAGGGTGAGAAAGATGCGCACCAGCCCGGAATCGAACCGGGGATCTCTGGTTTACCACACCATCGCTCTACCTACTGAGCAAACCGGGCACAAATACACACTTATTCATCATAGTGATCACTTCATTCAACCAAACATTCACAAGCTAGAAGCTATGCCAAATTATTACAGTCAACGTCACAGATTATGCTCTTGGCTACATTAGCGGACACAAATTTGTCCATCAATTTGATGAAATAAACAACGGAATCTGACAGATAACACTACGACGGCGCATGGAAACATCATTATTCTGGTACTTGGAATCAAAATGGTGGATATTAAGATCAATATGTGAGGCGCTGACGGAACCTTTAACATTTTTTATCACGATAGCAGCTACAGGGATTGTTGGACGCATTTATTTACAGAAACGAGAGATTACAACCCGCATTGGATAATATACTAAGTGACATTATGTTCTAACGTACATCAACATAGAGGATTAAATTTGCGACAATGTTGGATTCTGGATTTTGTGGACAGGTGACAGAAATCGGAGCTGGATAAGAACCGATCTGTGGTTATTCTTCCAGATCATGTCATGCATGTTTTAATTTCACGTCATGTCAAAGCAGCACTATTGAACATAATGAATAACTTTAATATTCTACACCAGAATTAAAGTTCATTCATCGTCTGATGTGTAACTGATGAATTAAGGAAAGTTACTTGTATATGACAACTTTTGCCTCACTAATTTTTATGCCGCACCACGATAGTGGAGGGGGCAATTTAGTGTTACCCTTGTCCGTTCTTCCGTCCGTCACCAACCTAGTAACTTGTAAAACTTTTAAACCGTAATACCTACAGACCCGAAACTTGGTACATGTATGTTTGATTCGACCCCATGGTCATGGATTATCTCCCCCTTTTCAAGTTAGAATTTTCCAATTTTGGCTTGTAGCTCGTAAAACTTTTAAACCCTAATAGCTACACACCTGAACCTTGGTATGTAGCTTCCTTATGATGAGTAGATTTGCAAAGTTTATTTTGATTCGACCCCCGAATCATGGATTATCTCCCCCTATTTGAATTAGAATTTGAAAAGTTTGCCTTGTAGCTCGTAAGACTTTTGTAATAGCTACAGCACTGAAATTTGATATGTAGCTTCCTTATGATGAGTAGATGCGGAAAGTTTATTTCGATTTTTGATTCGAACCCCGTGTCATGGATTATCTCTCCCTTTTGGACACTGGAATTTTACCTTGTTTACTATCAAAGCGATATGTGGGGTATCCGTGTTCTATGAACACATTGTCTAGTTTAGTTATCTACTTTTGTTTTTTCGCGCACTGATTTGTCCGGAGCATAACACGAACACCCTTTGCAATCTTTTTTTATGAAACTTATCAAATGCATAGGTCTCACGGGACAGTGCGGAGCTAGCGTTTAAGGTACATGCCCACTCGGTAGGCACAAAATGTTCTTTACGTCAGAGACATCATCGGAGACATTTTCTGGCCAGATAAACAATCATTTACCATTACTCACGTATTGTTTGGCATTATTATACATTTTATGTCAGAAGAAAATTTCCACATTGATATCAGGGACGAAAACCGTGTTTCCTTAAAATGTTAACTGACATTACTATTTATTCTCTGTATTTATTTTTTGATGTGCAATGATCATACTTTTTAATCTGTCAAATTTTTTTTTCATTTGATGCATTTAATTAGTATAAATAATCATAAAATATCATGCCCCATTTGCACATGAAAATACCGATACCACCGCGCGTCACTATCAGTAAAATAAATATTACCAAATGATTATATCTGTATAGCGGGCGCTCGTAATGTTTATAACTAGCGGAATAGTGACAATTATACAGTTATTTAATTCCCATAAAGAGCATTTTTAGCCTACTGAGTGGGCATGCACCTTTAAATAGGGATTTTGCCGAGCCTGCTTGCGGAAAGCGAGACTTAGTGATCACAATGACGTTCGTGCGTCAGTCCGTCCGAAATCGGTGTATGTTTTTAAATACCATATCCTAAGTCACATTGACTTGAAATATCAAATGCATCCATATATTCATTCTGTGTTCCACTCATGCGGCCCCTGTGCCCCAAAGTCAAGGTCAAATGACTTTGAAATTTGTGTTAATGTTTTTGCATACCTTATATCTCCACAACACTTACTAAGATTTGCTTCAAACTTCAGATAATTCTTTATTATCATCCATATTTTCATATTATAGCCAACGCATGCGACCCACATGCCCAAGATCAAGGTCATATGACTTTCAAATTTGCGTTAAAGCTTTTACATACCTTAATTCAAACTTCAAATAAATATACTCCGAGACCATCAAATGCCTCGGTGGGCTCGACATGCGGGCCATGGCCATCTGTTTTTAGCTCGACTATTCGAAGAATAGTTAGAGCTTATGTTGTCACCCCGGCGTCGGCGTCGGCGTCGGCGTCACCGTCACGCCTTGGTTAAGGTTTTTAGTCAAGCTTGTATATGCAATACTACTGGCCCTACACCCACCATACTTGGACAACTTCATCTCCTAGTGATTTACATCAATAACCCCTGATCTACATTTGACCTTCACCTACATTTGCTCTTGAATTACTTAGTTCATTCCCCTTGGTTAAGGTTTTAGTCAACCTTTGTTAAGGTTTTTAATCAAGCTTGTACATGGAATGCTATTGTGCATACATACACCATACTTGGACAACCTTTTCTCATAGGGATGTACATCAATAACCCCTGATCTATATTTGACCTTGACCTATATTTTCTCTTGAATTACTTAGTTAATTCTCCTTGGTTAAGGCTTTTAGTCAAGCTTGTAGATGGAATACTCCTGGCCCCTACACCAACCATTCTTGGAAAACTTCATCTCCTAGTGATGTACATCAATAACCCCTGACATATATCTGATATTGACCTACATTTAACCTTGAATTACTTACTTAAAATTTCCCTTGGTTAAGGTTTTTCGTCAACCTTGGTTAAGGTTCTTATGCAGGCCGCGGCCACCTTGTTTGTCAAGCTATGTGTACATCGACAATCGAGCTATGCTGTTCTCCTACAGCTCTTGTTATTTACCGTAGGATAAAGTTTTTAAGAACACTATATCTCAGAAACAGCTTCGTCAATTCACTCGAAGCTTCACATGTGTGTTTATCATTATCCATATTTTAATTATATGCTCAACCCCTGCAACCCCTGTGCCCAATATCAAGGTCAAATTACTTTGAAATTTACCTCAAAGTTTTTGACATGCCTGCATGTGGACAGTGCGATATAGTTGTCACATTGGCCTACATACGTACGTACATCCATATGTACGTCACTTCGTGCGTCCGGTTAAAGTTTTTTTGATTTAAGGTTAAAGTTTTTAAAGGTACATGCCCACTCAGTAGGCACAAACTGTTATTTATAGAAGTTAAATAAGTGTATCATTGTGTCACTATTCCACCAGTTCTAAAAATTACGTGTGCCCGCTATCCATATATAATCATTTAGTAATATTTATTGTACTGTTAATGACTAGCGGTGGTATCAAGCTATTTTCATATTCAAATGAGGCATGATATTTTTTAATTATTTATGCTAATTAAAGGTACATACTCACTAAGTAGGCACAACAATTAAAGTTATGTGTCTCACGTTATTTATTGTAGGAATTAAATAAGTGTATAATTTTGTCACTATTCCACCAGTTCTAAACATTACGTGTGCCCGTTATATGGATATAATCATTTAGCAATGTTTATTTCACTGATAGTGACACGTGGTGATATCAGGCTATTTTCATAGGCAAATGGGGCATGATATTTTGTAATTACTTATACTAATTAAATGTGATCCCTGAAAAAATAATGTTTTCGACAGATTATAAAGTATCATTGCACATCAAAAAAATAAATAGTAATGTCTTGGTAATGTTTTTAAGGTAAGGAAACACGGTTATCGCCCCTGATAGCAGTGTGGAAATTCACGTGTGATATAAAATGTATAATAATGCCAATAAATATGTGTATTAATGGTGAATTAATGTTTATTTTGCCCGAAAATGTCTCAATTGATGTCTCCGATATAAAGAACATTTTGTGCTACTGAGTGGGCATTGTACCTTTAAGAACATATATCTCTGAAACCGCTTCACCAATTCACTCGAAACTTCACATACTGTGTGTGTCACCCACAAATTTTCATTAGTATTTATATGTGCCCAATTGTCACGGTCAAGTTACTTTGAAATTTCCATTAAATGTTTGTGTTTTGGGCCCCTTGCTGGCAGACAGAGCGATATTGTCGGCACATTGGTGTGCATTCAGAAAAAGTTTTTATTTTGTTAAAGTGTGTTTAGTTTTGTAAAGTTTTTGGGTTATACTATCAAACCCTTTGCGGAGTTGCGGCATGTTTTTTACGTCAACGGGCTAAAAGCTTTGTTGCAATAAAAAATGAATTTGTTTGTACTATCAAAATGCCTCGGCGGGCACAACATGCAGGCCATGGCCATCTAGTTATTATGGCATGAGATTTTATCAGTCGGCCATCGCACCATGACTAGTTTAGCACTTGATAAGTCGGCCATCGCACCAGGACTAGTTTAGCACTTGATCAGTAGGCCATCGCACCAGGACTAGTTTAGAACTTGATCAGTCGGCCATCGCTCCAGGACTAGATTATAACTTGATCAGTCGGGCCATCGCACCAGGACTAGTTTAGAACTTGATCAGTCGACCATCACACCAGGACCAGTATAGCACTTGATCAGTCGGCCATTGCACCAGGACTAGTTTAGAACTTGATCAGTTGGCCATCACACCAGGACAAGTATAGCACTTGATCAGTTTGCCATCGCACCGGGACTAGTTTAGCCCATGATCAGTCGGCCATCGCACCAGGACAAGAATAGCACTCGATCAGTCGGCCATTGCACCAGGACTAGTTTAGAACTTGATCAGTCGGCCATTGCTCCAGGACTAGTTTAGAACTTGATCAGTCGGCCATCGCACCAGGACTAGTTTAGCACTTGATCAGTCGGCCATCTCACCATGACTAGCATAGAACTCGATCAGTCGGCCATCGCTCCAGGACTAGTTTAGTCCTTGATCCGTCGGCCATCGCACCAGGACTAGATTAGCCCTTGATCAGTCGGCCATCGCACCAGGACTAGTGTAGCCCTTGATCAGTCTGCCATCGCACCAGGACTAATATAGAACTTCATCAGTCGGCCATCGCACCAGGACTAATATAGAACTTCATCAGTCGGCCATCGCACCAGGACTAATTTAGCCCTTGACCAGTCAGTCATCGCACCAGGACTAGTAGAGCACTTGATCAGTCTTCCATCGCACCATAAGTAGTATAGCGCTTTATTATATTGCACCATGCCCAGTATAGTACTTGATCAGTTGGCCATCTCACCATGCCCAGAATAGCACGTGATCAGTCGGTCATGCCGAGTATAGCACATGATCAGTCGGCCATCGCACCAGGACTAGTATAGCACTTGATCAGTCTGCCATCGCACGCTAGTATAGCGCTTGATCTGTCGCCCATTGCACCATGCCCAGTATAGCACTTGATCAATTGGCCTTCTCACCATGCCCAGTATAGCACGTGATCAGTCGGCCATGCCGAGTATAGCACTTGATCAGTCGGCCATCACACCCGAACTAGTTTAAGACTTGATCAGTCGGCCATCACACCAGGCCTAGTTTAGAACTTGATCAGTAGGCCATCACACCAGGACTACTTTAGCACTTGATCAGTCGGCCATCGCACCATGACTAGCATAGCACTCGATCAGTCGGCCATCGCACCATGACTAGTTTAGAACTTGATCAGTCGGCTATCGCACCACGACTAGTTTAGAACTTGATCAGTCGGCCATCGCACCAAGACTAGTATAGCACTTGATCAGTCGGCCATCGCACCAGGACTAGTTTAGCAACTTGATCAGTCGCCACGTCATCCTGCGTTACAGACAGAAGTGGTGGTCGGGAGGGGGGGGTGGGGGTTGTAAGTGTAGTAGTAGACAAAAACTGGTGGTGGTGGTGATACATATTGTCCCACTGTGGGATATAGACCGGAACTTTTAGGACGCCAAATGTAGATGGCTGCTGTGTGTGGGGGGGATCATTGTTTTTGTCCCCGGCGGTGTGCGGTGTACAATGATGATTACTAATGAATTACTGTATTGAACACACATGTATAATGCACTGTGATACCGTACTTCACAATCCCTCAGTTTTAAATTGTTTCTGTATCGTAAAACTGAAAATGTATCATTTTGAAAAACTGAAAATTGTTGGCAGATGATGGAAAATGAAAAACGGATTGCTTACATTCGAAATGAAACCGGTGCATCGGTATATTTTAACCGCACGATGACCCACTGAAATATTCAAACCATATTCCGTACGGATATAACGATATACGGTAACGGATATCGTATGTTTGATAATTTTCGTATAGTACGTTTGTATAATGTAAACAAACTGTACCATACGATGATACGGTAAGTTTTTACCGCAAATAGCGAAAGAATGACAGCACAAACGGTATCGCGAAAGAATGACCGCACAAACTGGACCGGGAAAGAATGACCGCACAAACGGTATCGCGAAAGAATGACTGTAAAAACGGGACCGCGATTGGACCGCAATTAGACTGCAATTTCAGAGGGGACGAATTGCAATTCAAGGACCGCTGGATTGCAATTCTTGGTAAGAGAATCGCAGGCGGGAGTGTAGACAGGCATCTATATAATGACATAAATATCCGGGGTTTGTATTGAATTTAAAATAAATCCATCAACATATTAATTGGAAATGTGATGGTCATACATTTGCTTTTGTAGTAGAAAGTGCTTTTGCAGTTTATCACTTGACTGCATAATAATGTATATCAGGCGATGGTAATGCGATCCTCAAGAAAGACACACGGCGACAATTATAAGGTATCTGTCCGGTATCGTGTTTTGTCACAAAGTTAATGTTATAAGCGGCCTACTGCCTACTTTAAAATATGTCGTCGATACGAAATGTTAAATGATGTCGCTATTATTCCCCAAAATTATTTCAGACAGCAGCAAACAACAGGGAAACGCCTCACTCTGCCTTATTTGAAAATTATTCATACGAAATTACGCTACTTGGGCCGCAATCCAAAACATGACGTTACATTAGCAACTGCAATACGAGCCATGAACATTATTTTCATACTTTGTCTTGGCCTAACGGGAGACACTTTGCCAGGCTACGAGATATCCAAATTTGGTTGACATGTGATAAAAGATGACAAATCTATAGGACTTTTTCGGATCAACACCCCTTGTATACTATACGCCGTTGATAAAAACGTCGTAATTTCGACGTCATTGATCTAAAACGTCATATAAGTTTTTACCACGCGTCATAAAACTACTTCTAAAATGAACCATAATTGGGATACATTGATAATTTTGGCGGCATATGGCTTTTAAAAGATGTACAATTCAGAATACGCGAACAAGTAACCAGATGTAACTAACACATTTGTGCACCCATATGTGGCTGTGACTGGAGAAAAGAGGCTTATTGGTTTTACGACAAGTGTAGATCTAGATCAGCATGTGAAACTATTCGCCATTCCATCAATGAACCACACGTCATGCTTCTCTTATCACATCTTTGACACATTTCCCCGGTGTTGTTTCTGTATTAACACAGCTCGTATGCAAGGTATGTGCATGCGGATGTGATAAATAAGTTAGATCACGTTTGTCCGCATGTAAGAGCGATAATCCGCTCGTTAAAGCTCACGGATTATCTCCTCGTACATGCGGTTGAACCGTGATCTAACTTACATGTATACATAAGCAATATGTACAGTGTATCGTTATCAGGAGCTAAACTGCTGTCTGTTCCACGTTTTGTTGCCGACGAACTTTTGAAAATTTTCAAAATCTAACTTTTGTTTTCTTTGTTACATAATTTCCAAACTATCTAGCCAGGTTTCGGACTCAATTTCAATTTCATTTTTCGTTTGTCGACCCTCCTGGTCTCTCTGTTACACTATATAGTGGCAATCAATGGTGAAATGAGATCTGTAAAGTAGAGACTAAATCTATAACAAGAATCTGCCATGGAAGCGGTGTCCTGCCTGCAAATGCCTTGTCGGTACAAAACAATGTTGTAGTAGGATTTTTGTTAAAGTTTCTGCATTACTTTGACATGGACATGCATATTATGGGGTCACATATTGATTAACCCATGTCATGCTGAGGAACCGTCATTTTGTTTGTGGAAAAAACTAAATATTTTCTATGTCCTTTGCAGTATAATTATGTCGTGACCACTATTTGAACAATCTCGTCGAGATTGTTCAAATGAGTGGTCACAACATATACATGTACTTTAATTGACAAAATATAAATAAAATATTTACAAAATTTATACCCGTAAATATGTATTCAGAATGTAATGGGTTAATGGTGTTTGAACAGCCTTTCAACAGCTAAGGTCATAATTATGAAGCTTGTTAATGTACAAAGTTTTTGACGCAAAAAAAATGGCTAAGTGCAAAACATTGAAGTTAAAAAAGGTGAAGGTCATGTGAATTGCGACATTAGTGTGTTCCTAATGCTTACATGTATCAAGTGTCCAAACATTGGAGGAATGCGTCAAGTAATATGCAAGTTATAGCAGGATGAGGAAGCTTGTACTAAGTTTTTGACGCCAACAAATGGCTATAGTAAGAGTTTCAGCAAAAACATTAAAGTAAAAAAGGTGAACGTCATGTGAATGGCGACATTAGTGTGTTCCAAATGCTTACATGTATCAAGTTTCCACATATTGAAGCAATCCGTAAAGTAATATTAAAGTCATAGCATGATGACGAAGCTTGTACAAAGTTTTTGACATTTCGGATGACGACGACAACGCGGACGACGACGACGACGGAAAAAGCGGCAACTATAGTCGGGCATTCTGCTAAAGCTGGTCCGACAATAATTCTCCAGGCTATTGGTACATTACGGAACGGAACGGAACGGAACGGAACGGAACGGAACGGAACGGAACACGGTTTGGGTTACCAAGTGGGGCAATTTTCGAAATTGAAAAACTTATGCAGTTAATTATCGATGTGACTAATTCAAATGTGCATCATAATTGAAGTAAGTATCATGCGTTGGGAACCTAATAATGCAAAATCAATACGTTGAACGTGTTGCTAATAACACCATTAGTTAACAAGATGCTTGTTCCGTTCCGTTCCGTAAAGTACTAATCAATTAGGGTAATTGGTACTTTACGGAACTGAACGAGATTTTTTATTTACCAAAACAGACACAAATGCCACTTCTGAAGCGTGTCAGAGGCAGTCCTTTGGAATATGTAGTATAATACTTCCCCGCGACTGCATTTTGTCAAGAAAGCCCCCCCCCCCCCCCCCCCCCCCCCATCCATCTACCTATACCGGAACAGTACTTGTCCTAATTTTTTGGTGCATTAATTAACTTATGCAGTTAATTAACGATGTGACTAATTCAAATGTGCATCATAATTGATGTAAGTATCATGCGTTGGGAACCTAATAATGCAATATCATTACGTTCAACGTGTTGCTAATAACTCCATTAGTTAACAAGATGCTTGTTCCGTTCCGTTCCGTAAAGTACTAATCACCTAGGGTAATTGGTACTTTACGGAACGGAACGGAACGAGATTTTTTATTTACCAAAACAGACACAAATGCCATTTCTGAATCGTGTCAGAGGCAGTCCTTTGGAATATGTAGTATAATACTTCCCCGCGACTGTAGTTTTTCAAGAAATTCATCACCCCCCCCCCCCCCCCATCTACCTATCCGGAACAGTACTTGTCCTACTTTGGTGAATTGGTATTTCCCCTGTGACCTAGAATTTGCCGAAATTTGCCAGTCGAGATTACCAGGGTGTTTGTTTACCCGAAACACGTCCCGATTCCCGGAAGCGCACAAAAAACATTTTGTTCAGTTTCTTTTCCAAATATTGGGGCGCCGGCGGCGGTCGCTGCCCCTGCCGCCCCACTTCCGACGCCTCTGCATTTAATTTATAAAATTAAAAATGAAATACCAAAACAGACACAAACTTTTGGAATATGTAGTCTAATCGAGATTCCCAGGGTGTTTGTTTACCCTAAACACATCCCGATTCTCGGACGCGCACCAACAACTTTTTTTCTCAGTTTTTTCCCATATATTGGGGCGGCGGTCGCTGCTGACCCTGCCGCCCCACTTCCAACGCCTCTGCATTTAATTTATAAAATTAAAAATAAAATACCAAAACAGACACAAACCTTTGGAATATGTAGCCTAATACTACCCACGCCACTCCGTATGTTGTCAAGAAACTACCCGCCCCCCACCCCACCCCGCTGGACTGAAAAACGTTAACAGTGCCTTTAATATACACAATCCAATGATGCAAGAGTGTAGTTGTAATAATTATTCCACACCTTGCGCTTTGGCACAGTATTTGTGCTAATTTGGTGTAACAAATAGCTCGTTCCGTTCCGTTCCGTTCCGTAAAGTACTAATCCACTAGGGTAATTGGTACTTTACGGAACGGAACGGAACGGAACGGAACGGAACAAGATTTTTCGTTTACCAAAACAGACACAAACATCATTTCAGAATCGTGTCAGAGGTAATCCTTTGGAATATATAATAAATCTTCACCCGCCACTCTGTATGTTTTCAAGAAAGTCACCAATTATATACCCCCCCCCCCACCCCCATATACCCTTATGCCCGCTGGACTGAAAAACGCTAACAGATGCATAAACATAATACAATGATGCAATAGTGTAGTGCTCATAATTGTTCTACATCATGCCTTGTATCCGGGGCAGTTCTTGTCCAATTTGGTGTAAAAATTGTCTCGTTCCGTTTTGTTCCATAAAGTACTAATCACCTAGGGTAATTGGTACTTTACGGAACTGAACGGAAGAAGATTTTTATTTACCAAAACAGACACAATTGCCACTTCTGAATCGTGTCAGAGGTAATCCTTTGGAATATGTAGTACAATACTTCCCACGCCATAGTGTATGTTGTCAAGAAATCCCCCCACCCCAGCCCCTTTGCCCGCTGGATTGAAAAACGTTAACAGTGCCATACACAATCCAATGATTTCACAGTGTAGTTTTATTAATGGTTCCACACCATGCGCTCTCTCCGGCACAGTACTTGTGCTAATTTGACGTCACACCGTTCGGAAACACGTGATCCCACACCTTGACTCGTGGTTCGCGAGCGTATATGGAGAAATGACAGAGCTCCAGATAAGTTTTGTATCTAAAGAGTATTATACCCCCATATTTCAATTTAAATGCGTATTTTACTTTTACAAATGTATCATTCATTTTCTTCCTTAATAAATAGGGAACACATTGATAAGGAGCTCTTAAATGACATCAGTAACGTGGCAGTTATGTATTTCCTTCGACCAATCAAATAATGTTCTCAGACACGCCTCTGAATCACAAGACAGTCGCTTTCACTATGACCTGTCCCCAGACAATAATTCGCACAATTTATATTTTTATCCCGTCAACACAGTGCGTATGTACCGTGAAACACGGTGCCGTGAAATATTTTTGATATCCTGTCAATACGACCTAATCACTGCGTATGAATATGTGCGGTGACTGGGGTTATTTGTTTGCATTTTAAAGCCATTTGTAGGTGTTGACGGGATAAATAGAATAGTAGGTTAGTGCCGTGAATGGGAAAATATCTGGCGCGGCTCGGAAAGGGGATGTGCTCGGCAGTGCCTCGCCCATCCCGTTTCCTAAGCCTTGCCAGATATGTTTTGCCAATCACGGCACTAACCTACTATTCTCTATATATTTTACACTTAATTCGTTTTGCTTTTTATAAAATACATGTACAATGTATGTGTGAAATGTAAAAAAAGGTGTTTATTTAACGAGGTTAGCAGATTATCATGAAATAATGCCCTTGCGATTGGGTCCTACCGTTAATCAAAACCTTGTTCTCTATGCTCACTCATTTGTTTAGCATACAAATGCAATCAAGTGTGCATAATTTCATGATAATCAGGTCACCTGGTAAAATGCTTTGAGCAATACAACACAAATTATCTGTTGAGAACAAATCTTAAAATATAACATTTTATTCCTATTTTAGACTATATTTTCCTATTTTATTCCTGTTTTTTCACCGTCTGAATTCCTATTTTCCTATTTGTTTGTACCAATCCCTCACTTGACGGCCTGTTATTGGTAATCATCCATATAATCATTCGGTGTCCTACTCATGCGGCCCCTGTGTCCCAAGGTCAAGGTCAAATGACTTAGAAGTTTGCGTTATCATAAAATCTGCATTAAAGTTTTTTTCATACCTTATATCTCCACAATTGTTACTCCAATTTACTTACAATAATTCCTTTTCATCATCCATATTTTCGTTCCATAGCCTGCCCATGGTCCACATGCCCAAGGTCAAGGTAAAATGAGTTTGAAAATTGTGTTAAGTTTTTACATACCTTATATCTCCACAACACTTACTCCGATTTACTTCAAAATTAAAAAAATTCTTTATTATCATCCATATTTTCATTCTATAGCCCACCTATGCAGCCCACATGCCCAAGATCAAGGTCAAATGACTTTAAAATTTGCGTTAAATGCTTTTACATACTTTGTAATTACCTTATATATCCACAACCCTTAATTCAAACTTCAAATAAATACACTCTGAGACATCAAATGCCTAGGTGGGCTCGACATGCGGGCCTCGGCCATCTGGTTAAAAAAATCTACTGTAAAAATTACGTCACAGATTACAACACGTCGGAGAATCGGGTTCGGAAACCACGTGATCCCACACATTGAGAGTGGTGTAAACCAAGGTGCATGATCACGTGGTTACAACAACAACAATGGCTGAAAGTGCTGAAAGCGCGCACACTCCAACATAAGTATTATTTGATATTTTCCTTAATAGGCAACATATTATGATGAAATATGGTGCAGCAAACACGTCTTCATGAGCTGCATTTGGTGGTCCCGGGAGTTTGGCACATACTTATGTTGTTTTTGCGAAGAATCCATTTCCGTGTCCGTAGACAGAAGTTTAGGCCAAAGTACTGAGACCACCTAATGCAGGTTAAGCTTAACAAGACGCTTTTGATGCGACATATTTCATCAACATCCGTTACATAATAAGGACAAAATAAAAGAATACGTACTTTGAATCAGAGGGCTTCTGGAAGTTTCAGTACGGTACTTTGTGTCCGGACCATAACATATATCCAAATGCGTGTCGCGTGCAAGAACGACAACTCTCGCTTCGCTACTTTTGGAGTTATGCCCCTTTACTATTTTTCGCTCTTTTTAGCTATTTGTTTTTGGTAATTCTTATATCTTCAATGATATTGGTGCTACAACCACTATACCTACACACATTCATCGCCTAACAGTGTACATCAATAACCACTCCCAAATATGTGACCTTGACCCACATAAATTGCTTACTTATTTCCCTTTGTTATGCCTTTGGTCAATATTCTATCTTCTATACTCACCAGACTTGCACACATTCATCACCTATCAGGGTACACCAATAACCCAGTTCAACTCTTCATGTGACCTTGACCCACTTTTCCACTAAAATTACTTGGTTAAATTGTATTTACCTTTGTTATGTTATTGGTCAATGTTGTATCTTCAATACTATTGGCTATACACTCACCAGACAAGGCCCAAATCCGGGGGATACAATGCGGTCGTCGGCGACTGTCGTTTTAGATTCCTTGGAGGTTGGTAAATCAGATAAAGAAAATCGTGCTCCGTACTCATTCATTATCGAATTTACCAACCTCTCGGTTAAATAAATCATGCCAGTATTTCAAAATCATGGTCGAATAAGCTCAATTTGTTGAACATGTGTTGTGTTCTGAGTTCACTTGGCACACCGAGTGTTATAATCACTCACAGGTGTTTTCTGTCCAACTGGACACATTTTATTATTTCTCCACAAAACATGTAAAATGTGTGTTGTGAGTCCATGTACAAACATGTACTACATTTCACAACTCTGCTCCTGTTGCCTATGATATACATGTTTGTATATGGTCAACTCCCAACTCGCCATTAGTGTTGCCCAACGCTTACAGTGAATAGTTTGTAAAATAAAACGTGTTGGTATGTTAAAACACATGTATGCTACTGCCTGTTCCACCAAAAAGTGCCGAAAGATGGGTTTTCAACTTTTGGCCAAATAAACGTACTGAAAATATCAACATAGCAGATTTTTTTTCATAAATAACAAGTTTGTAACCCTCTCCAAACTCCGTAACACCGGTGTCAGACTCCGTCGCTTTATGAAAATAATTAATTGCGAAATAATAGCAGATTACTTATGCCCCGTTTATATGACCACATTTGCCCTTAGGGGTATAATACCCCTAGGGGCAAACTAATGGCATGTGAACGCGTTTGCCCCTAGGGGTAAATATAACCCTAGGGGTAAAATACCCCTACCCAAGGTGGGGCAAATTTATTTGCCCCCAGGGGTATTTTCGTCATATAAACGGTACATTAAGTTTACCCCAGGGGCAAACGTTTTTGTCGTCGTCCAATATGTATAGTTGTCATATACAATATAATTGTGGGTTGCATTTAATACTACGCGCGTCCATCTGTTCATGTGTCCGTCTGTGATTCCGGTGAATTTATTTCATATCCTATCACAGTTAGAAACTATTTTAAACAGGGGCGGTCGTGATCTGGATATTTACGAAATAACCAATGTAATAATATTTCATCAAATTCATTTAATTGAATACATCTTCGGATACGCAGGTCTGATAATAGACATTGTCGGTTTTGCCGGAGTACGGAGATCGGACACCGACTTTTGTCCAGGCAACGTTCAATCTGAAAACTTTTGTCTGCGTCAAAAAGCAGCTAAAGCTCGTGGATTATATCACGTACAGGCGGACAAATCGTGTTCAACACAATATACTTGATCATAAGTTGACCTCCGCTTTTTAAATGTCATATGAACGGTACATTAGAAATACTCCAAGGGGCAAATTTTCGTCATATAAACGGAACAAGAGTATCTTACCCCTAGGGGCAAATTTTCGTCAAACGCTACATTAGTCATATCTCTTTCAAGTTGTTCTCTAAGTGACATAACATTCAGTATTCCCACATGAGTTTATCGCAAATTCATCCACAACAAACTTATATTCCACGTAGTAATTTTCAACAATTATACTGAAATCGTTTGTTTAATTAATATAAACATATTCTATCAATACTACAGAAAGTTGATAGTAACAACTAATGTTGTAATGGTGACCCATTCTGAATCAATCTGTTTACCGTGGCAATAACTAGTATTGTGTGGCATTTATGCACCACTGCACATGTCTACATGCAATCGCCAATGATCCAGGCAGACTTCCCACCCGTTGTCGCCGACAAACCACACAGTGATACGGGAGCCTATTCACAAACCATGTACTACACTGTACAAAATCGGAACACCTCACGTGTTCGGTTTATGTTTTAAACCTAAACACTGGCTATACTAAGCTGTGCTATACCTAAACACTGGCTATACTAAGCTGTGCTATGCCATAACACCACTAGTTTCGAGGTGTTTTGTTGTGTTTCATCGTGTTCACCCGTTTTGCTTTAGCACACCGTCAACTGAATCCCGTGTCATTTATTCCGAACTAAAAATCAGTCGTTGTAAAGGAGCACACCTTATCTATAAATAGAAACTTCTGGGAAAACAATCTCTAATGATTTAACAAAAAATATTAAATGTTTAATGATATTATCTGCAGGTAAAAACAGGAGTGTTTGTTTATATTTGTTTTGAAATTATGATATATAATGTAAACCAGCAAAACTGATTGAAATATTTCACTCTTAGTTTTATAACAAAAACAAATTTCATTTAGAGATTATCCTCTTGTCAAAAGGCGCCAAATCTGTTGCTGAAACTTTACTTCCTTTGTTTAATAAAAGGGTAAGTTTGGTGTCTTAAAAGTCATTTTAATCAAAATACAATAACCATTGTATGTCGTGTATTGTTGACAATTTTTATTCGTGTAAAACTAAATGCAGTTGTTGATTGATTTTTTCACCTAAATATATTCCTTATCCCACCCACTTTTTAGGTACATTTTACATGTTTTGATATACAACACCTAACGTGTTTTGGTTTACAACATGGTACATGTTGTATATCAAAACACCACGTGATCTATAGCAACACATGTGACGTGTGTTGCTTTACAACATGTTTACCTTTAGCACACGTACCTGTTCTGTAGCAAAACATGTAGGTGTTCCATAGCAAAACATGTAGGCGTTCCATAGCAAAACATGTGGACGTGTTTGGTGTGCAAAAAGTGTAACAGGAAGGTGTTTTACTATGTGTGCAATTTAGTAACACCATTTTTTACAGTGTAAGCCAATAGACTAATCAGTTGTTCAAAAAACGGAACGGAACCTTGTTGTTGTGTTGTTGTTTATCGAATGTAAGGGTTTCCCGACACGGTGGCAGAGATTACCCGCGGATTGCTCCGCAAAGTTTGCTGTGTTCCTGGGTAGAACCAGTATTAGCCAGGGCTCCTGGTGAGGAACCAGTATGCCCTTTCCTTGCTGTGGCCCGTTGTGGCCTAGTATTATACTACATATTCCAAAGGACTGCCTCTGACACGATTCAGAAGTGGAATTTGTGTCTGTTTTGGTAAATAAAAAATCTCGTTCCGTTCCGTTCCGTAAAGTACCAATTACCCTAGTGGATTAGTACTTTACGGAACGGAACGGAACGAGCTATTTTTTACACCAAATTAGCAAAATACTGTGCCAGAGCGCATGGTGTGGAATAATGAATACAACTACACTCTTCCATCATTGGATTGTGTATAAGGCACTGTTAACGTTTTTCAGTCCAGCGGGGGGGGGGTGGGGGGGGGGGGGGGGGGGGGGGGGGGGGGCGGGTAGTTTCTTGGCAACATACAGAGTGGCGTTGGTATTATTAGACTACATATTCCAAAGGTTTGTGTCTGTTTTGGTATTTTATTTTTAATTTTATAAATTAAATGCAAAGGCGTCGGAAGTGGGGCGGCAGGGCCCCAATATTTGGAAAGAAACTGAATACAATGTTGTTGGTGCGCGTCCGGGAATCGGGACGTGTTTTGGGTAAACAAACACCCTGGGAATCTCGACTGGCAAATTTCGGCAAATTCTAGGTCACAGGGGAAATACCGATTCACCAAAGTAGGACAAGTACTGTTCCGGATAGGTAGATGACTTTCTTGAAAACATACAGTCGCGGGGAAGTATTATACTACATATTCCAAAGGACTGCCTCTGACACGATTCAGAAGTGGCATTTGTGTCTGTTTTGGTAAATAAACAATCTCGTTCCGTTCCGTTCCGTTCCGTAAAGTACCAATTACCCTAGTGGATTAGTACTTTACGGAACGGAACGGAACGAGCTATTTTTTACACCAAATTAGCACAAATACTGTGCCAGAGTGCATGGTGTGGAATAATTAATACAACTACACTCTTGCATCATTGGATTGTGTATAAGACACTGTTAACGTTTTTCAGTCCAGCGGGCTGGGGTGGGGGGGGGGGTGGTGTGGCGGGTAGTTTTTTGACAACATACGGAGTGGCGTTGGTAGTATTAGACTACATATTCCAAAGGTTTGTGTCTGTTTTGGTATTTTATTTTTAATTTTATAAATTAAATGCAGAGGCGTCGGAAGTGGGGCGGCAGTGGCAGCGACCGCCGCCGGTCCCCCAATATTTGGGAAAAAAAACTGAAAAAAATTGTTTTTGGTGCGCGTCCGGGAATCGGGACGTGTTTTGGGTAAACAAACACCCTGGGAATCTGGACTGGCAAATTTCGGCAAATTCTAGGTCACAGGGGAAATACCAATTCATCAAAGTATGACAAGTACTGTTCCAGATAGGTAGATGGGGGGGATGAATTTCTTGAAAAGATACAGTCGCGGACAAGTATTATACTACATATTCCAAAGGACTGCCTCTGACACGCTTCAGAAGTGGCATTTGTGTCTGTTTTGGTAAATAACAAATCTCGTTCCGTTCCGTTCCGTAAAGTACCAATTACCCTAGGTGATTAGTACTTTACGGAAAGGAACGGAACAAGCATCTTGTTAACTAATGGTGTTATTAGCAACACGTTCAACGTATTGATATTGCATTATTAGGTTCCCAACGCATGATACTTACTTCAATTATGCACATTTGAATTAGTCACATCGTTAATTAACTGCATAAGTTTTTCAATTTCGAAAATTGCCCCACTTGGTACCCCAAACTGTGTTCCGTTCCGTTCCGTAAAGTACCAATAGCCATTCTCCACACATACGCTGTACGCATCGTCTAAATAATGGCCAGTATACATGCCATGTATTGCTTCAACAACAACGAATGCAGTTTTGTTTTAGCGTTTAATTGCGTATATGGATATAATCAAAGGTGGTTGAAATAACGTGAACCCTAAATTGTATGTGGCTGTAACTGGAGACATGGGATGTATTGAATATGTGATCAATGGATCTCCTGGTCGAATAGCACCGTGACGCTCAGATAACGATCTGCATTGCATTTCACAACCATGGCTGGGGTTTCTTTGATGTAATTGCGAACAGTGCAGATCTGGTCAGTCTGTGCGGATGCACAGGCTGATCAGAATATACACTGGTCGCACAACCCATCAGCCCAATTTGTCCAGTAACAGCCACATATTTATAATGATTTATTCGTCTACATATGTTGGCGTACGTGATAAGTCGTCTTAATACACCTTATACGCATAGGGCCGTTTCACTAAACTTCGTACTATTAAAATATTCGTAAGTGCAAAAAAAATTTAATTGATGGATTTACATTTATTGAACATAGGCTGCATCGATAAGTGTAAATCCAGTAATTGTATACAAGAAAAAAGTGTTAATGTGAATTTTACAGACCATCGTGAGTTTGCACTTACGAACATTTTAGGAGTACGAAGTTTAATGAAAAGGCCCCATGAACTGCATAAGCATCGCGTCAAGACGACTTACTACCTCCCTAAGAAGACAAGACCGATTAGACGACATACCTACATACCTATATGTAGCACGAAATATCACGTCAGAAATCTCACGTCACGATGCTGTCCACGAGTGTCATAGATTTTGCATTTAATTGTCTCGTTACATTAAAGACAGCAACACTACTTAATAAATTTAAAATCTATAACCTTTTAAACTCCCACGCCGAACTATTTTCTACTGGTGCGCTGTCAGTGCTGTCAATGTAAACAAATGGCTGCCGTCTGTCAAAATAAACACATTTTCTTGATGAATTTATTTAAAATGCTGGAATTATAAGGAATGAATGACCCTTTTTCCGGCCTTCGTCCAGTATTCCCGCGACTTTTCCAAGTTTATACCCCGATGAAATCCACAAAAAGGCCATCCATTCCTATAATGAATATACGCTGAAGTTTAGATACACAATTTTTATCAAGCGGCTTGATTGCTAGAATCTATATATCTTTTCAAACTACTGCAACCCCTCACGGGCCACCCTCGAGCAGGTGCACAATTCTATGCATGGATGGTACGCAGGAATTATTTTAGGGGTGTGCGTTATCGACGGCGCGAAGGGCTAAACATTGTTTTTGCACACCCACGGACAGACCTCGGCAGCTTAACCCTTTCACCTCTAAGTAATTGGAATGAATTTTGATTTGTTAATTTTGCGACCAATCTAAATCATCACAAACTGATTTTCAGACCAGTCAATTTATGAACATGGGGTGTTTTCGTTCTAAAAATTATAAAAATTAATTGCAAAAAGTGCAGATCCTGATGAGACGGCTCGAGCCGGCTCATCTGCATCTACACTGTTTGCCAATACCACTATGCAGGCCTGCTGGTTAAGAGTGAAATGGTTAAGAGGAGTGCGTACGCACCCGTCGCACCCCCTCTGCGTACGTGCCTGGTACGGTTAACATCACACTCCGAACAAGCAGAAAATGTTCGTTAAAATGTGTATATTGGACGGTTTTCATCCATACGCAAGTGTGAAATGTACACGTGACACGGCCACATACGCAACTGCCTGCGTTACTATTGCCCAAACTATTAACATTTCTGAATATCTACTGCGATCAAACAATTTGATTGTCTGAGCCATAATTTAAAGCACGCTAGTTTAAATATTTGTGTTTTAAAATAAAGAAATTGACTAATAGTGGCAAGATTAGCGCAGGCGGTAGTGTAAATGTTTAGCATATGAAACTCGCGATCAAGCTCAGCTCAGTCTCAGCTAATCAAACTGCTAGATTTAACGCACAATATTTGAAATATTATATTTTTAAATATTTTGAAATTGATAAATGTTGTGGAGATTAGCGCCGGCGGAAGTTCATCATCTTGTTTACTGCGGGGCGTTTATCTGAACAGGTACGATGCTCCAAAAATCGGTGCCTGAAACTAAAACACGTTTTTATAAATTGAATGTGATGCGGCTGTGTGTACGGAGCCCCGCAGGGGACGCAGAATTCGTTCCCTTAATTTAACAATTTCCCACGGGAACGAATTATTAATTCGTGGGAACAAATTGTTATATCGTATGAACGAATTGTTAATTCGAGGGAACGAATTGTTGAATTGTGGGAACGAATTGTTATTTCGTGCGAACGAATTAATAAAAACAAATCCATGTCCCCTGCGGGGCTCCGTATGTGTGCAATCAACGTCGATACCAAAATACTGTCTACTTCCCGATGGGCAACCTCCGGTGAAGTAGACTTCTTATGAAAATGGATAGTCTAATTACCACGTTCCGGAAATAGACATATATTGATGTATGTCTAATTCCCGTGCGTGGGAGAAGCGATTTCACAGAGATTATGATTCGGTGAACAATACTTGTTATACAGTAAAACCTCTCTAAACATAACACCCTGGGGACCTCATTGTGTTTAATTTAGATGGGTTTCACTTTTATTATTTCATTGTCGTGTATGTTCATGATTGAAAAAGACGAACAGTGTTCATAGAGCGAGCTCTCAATGACATTGGTACCTGTCTAAACCGGACAGCCTGGGGACCCCCAGTGTTCATAGAGCGAGCGTTCAATTACATTGGAACCTGTCTAAACCGTACATCCTGGGGACCCCCAGTGTGCATAGAGCGATCGTTCAATGACATTGGAACCTCAATGACACTGGTACCTGTCTAAACCGGACATCCTGGGGACCCCTAGTGTTCATAGAGCGAGTGTTCAATGACATTGGAACCTGTCGAAACCAGACATCCTGGGGACCCCCCACCCCCCCCCCCCCCCCCCCAGTGTTCATAGAGCGAGCATTCAATGTCATTGGTACCTATATAAACCTGACATCCTG
This sequence comes from Conchocele bisecta, assembly GCA_029237695.1. Classification (NCBI taxonomy): domain Eukaryota; kingdom Metazoa; phylum Mollusca; class Bivalvia; order Lucinida; family Thyasiridae; genus Conchocele; species Conchocele bisecta. Next base: position 16,416,548 of record CM055279.1, read on the forward strand.
GGGACCCCCAGAGTTCATAGAGAGAGCGTCCAATGACATTGGAACCTGTCTAAACCGGACAGCCTGGGGACCCCCAGTGTTCATAGAGCGAGCGTCCAATGACATTGGAACCTGTCTAAACCGGACATCCTGGGGACCCCCAGTGTTCATAGAGCGAGCATTCAATGACATTGGAACCTGTCTAAACCGGACATCCTGGGGACCCCTAGTGTTCACAGTGCGATCGTTCAATGACATTGGAACCTGTATAAACCGGACATCCTGGGGACTCCTAGTGTGCATAGAGCGATCGTTCAATGACATTGGTACCTGTCTAAACCGGACATCCTGGGGACCCCTAGTGTTCACAGTGCGATCGTTCAATGACATCGGTACCTGTCTAAACCGGACATCCTGGGGACTCCTAGTGTTAATAGAGCGATCGTTCAATGACATTGGTACCTGTCTAAACTGGACATCCTGGGGACCACCAGTGTTCGCAGAGCGAGCGTTCAATGACAGTGTAACCTGTCTCAACCGGACATCCTGGGGACCCCCAGTGTTCATAGAGCGAGCGTTCAATGTCATTGGTACTTGTCTAAACCTGACATCCTGGGGACCCCCAGTGTTCATAGAGCGAGCGCTCAATGACATTGGAACCTGTATAAACAGGACATCCTGGGGACCCCCAGTGTGCATAGAGCGATCGTTCAATGACATTGGTACCTCTCTAAACCGGACATCCTGGGGACCCCCAGTGTGCATAGAGCGAGCGTTCAATGACATTGGAACCTGTCTAAACCGGACATCCCGGTGACCCCAGTGTGCATAGAGCGAGCGTTCAATGACATTGGTACCTGTCTAAACCGGACATCCTGGGGACCCCCAGTGTGCATAGAGCGAGCGCACAATGACATTGGTATCTGTCTAAACCGGACAGCCTGGGGACCCCCAGTGTTCATAGAGCGAGCGTTCAATGATATTGGTACCTGTCTAAACCGGACATCCTGGGGACCCCAATTGTCCATGGAGCGAGCGTTCAATGTTATTGGTACCTGTCTAAACCGGACATCCCGAGGACCCCAGTGTGCATAGAGCGAGCGTTCAATGACATTGGTACCTATCTAAACCGGAAAGCCTGGGGACCCCCAGTGTTCATTGAACCGATTCCGGGGACCACCAGTGTTCATAGAGCAAGCGTCCAATGTCATTGGAACCTGTAAAAACAGGATATCCGGGGGACCCCTAGTGTTCATAGAGCGAGCGTTCAATGACAGTGTAACCTGTCTCAACCGGACATCCTGGGGACCCCCAGTGTTCATAGAGCGAGCGTTCAATGTCATTGGTACTTGTCTAAACCTGACATCCTGGTGACCCCCAGTGTTCATAGAGCGAGCGCTCAATGACATTGGAACCTGTCTAAACAGGACATCCTGGGGACCCCCAGTGTGCATAGAGCGAGCGTTCAATGACATTGGAACCTGTCTAAACCGGACATCCCGGTGACCCCAGTGTGCATAGAGCGAGCGTTCAATGACATTGGTACCTGTCTAAACCGGACAGCCTGGGGACCCCCAGTGTTCATAGAGCGAGCGTTCAATGACATTGGTATCTGTCTAAACCGGACAGCCTGGGGACCCCCAGTGTTCATAGAGCGAGCGTTCAATGATATTGGTACCTGTCTAAACCGGACATCCTGGGGACCCCAAGTGTTCATGGAACGAGCGTTCAATGTTATTGGTACCTGTCTAAACCGGACATCCCGAGGACCCCAGTGTGCATAGAGCGAGCGTTCAATGACATTGGTACCTATCTAAACCGGAAAGCCTGGGGACCCCCAGTGTTCATTGAACCGATTCCGGGGACCACCAGTGTTCATAGAGCAAGCGTCCAATGTCATTGGAACCTGTAAAAACAGGATATCCGGGGGACCCCTAGTGTTCATAGAGCGAGCGTTCAATGACATTGGAACCTCAATGACACTGGTACCTGTATAAACCGGACATCCTGGGGACCCCTAGTGTTCATAGAGCGAGTGTTCAATGACATTGGAACCTGTCGAAACCGGACATCCTGGGGACCCCCCCCTCCCCCCCCCCCACCCCCCCCCCCCAGTGTTCATAGAGCGAGCGTTCAATGTCATTGGTACCTATATAAACCTGACATCCTGGGGACCCCCAGAGTTCATAGAGAGAGCCTCCAATGACATTGGAACCTGTCTAAACCGGACAGCCTGGGGACCCCCAGTGTTCATAGAGCGAGCATTCAATGACATTGGAACCTGTCTAAACCGGACATCCTGGGGACCCCTAGTGTTCACAGTGCGATCGTTCAATGACATTTGAACCTGTATAAACCGGACATCCTGGGGACTCCTAGTGTGCATAGAGCGATCGTTCAATGACATTGGTACCTGTCTAAACCGGACATCCTCGGGACCCCTAGTGTTCTCAGTGCGATCGTTCAATGACATTGGAACCTGTCTAAACCGGACATCCTGGGGACTCCTAGTGTTCATGGAGCGATCGTTCAATGACATTGGTACCTGTCTAAACTGGACATCCTGGGGACCCCCAGTGTTCGCAGAGCGAGCGTTCAATGACAGTGGAACCTGTCTCAACCGGACATCCTGGGGACCCCCAGTGTTCATAGAGCGAGCGTTCAATGTCATTGGTACTTGTCTAAACCTGACATCCTGGGGACCCCCAGTGTTCATAGAGCGAGCGCTCAATGACATTGGAACCTGTCTAAACCGGACATCCTGGGGACCCCTAGTGTTCATAGAGCGAACGTTCTATGACAGTGGTATCTGTTTAAACCGGACATCCTGGGGACTCCCAGTGTCCATAGAGCGAGCGTTCAATGACATTGGAACCTGTCTAAACCGGACATCCAAGGGACCCCCAGTGTTCATAGAGAAAGCGTTCAATGACATTTTTACCTGTCTAAACCGGACATCCTGGGGACCCCCAGTGTTCATAGAGCGAGCGTTCAATGGCATTGGTACCTGTCTAAACAGGACAGCCTGGGGACCCCAGTGTTCATAGAGCGAGCGTTCAATGATATTGGAACCTGTCTAAACCGGAAATCCTGGGGACCCCCAGTGTTCATAGAGCGAGCGTTCAATGACATTGGAACCGATTTAGAGATGTTCCACTGTATGCGGTTGTGAAATGGGGCTTATGGGTTTTTCCCCTAATGTAGATCCAGATCATCCTGTGCATCCGTATGAAACATATTACATGCTGCAAACAAGCTATATACATGTAGCTAGTTATGATGCTACAGGAGTGTGCTATATTATCAGGAGCTACAATGGTCACAAATCCCAACAATCCCAATTTCTCCAATCACAGCTACATACATGTATGAGTTCAATACTGCATACTCCTGATTAGTTGCAAGCCTGTAACTCTGTGGCGTATGTACCTGGTACATGTACGTACGGTACGGGAGGGTCAGATAGTTACAGGCTGCAACTAGCTCCTGATTAGCTCTTGGTGTGGCAGTGTTTTGTTTTAAATAACTTGCCTATACACAGTACATCTGCAAGTCAGAAAAGATTTAGAATCGTATAGTAACTTATATTAATCCTCAACCTCTACGCAAATGGACAAGACTGTGATAGTGAAATGGGTTTAAAGGTACATGCCCACTCAGTAAGGACAAACTGTACTTTATAAAACATATTGATTGGCATTATTATACATTTTATATCAGAAGTAAATTTCCACTCTGATATCAGGGGCAATATTCGAGTTTCCTTTAACTGTTAATGGACATTACTATTTATTCTCTGTATTTATTTGTTGATATGCAATAATCATACTTTATAATTAAAAATGATCATGCCTCATTTGCATATGAAAATAGCCCGATACCACCGCGCGTCACCATCAGTTAAACACATATTAATAAATGATTATATCTGTATAGGGGCACTCGCAATGTTTAGAACTGGTGGAATAGTGACACAAGTATACACTTATTTAATTACTATCAAGAACATTTCGTGCCTACTGCGTGGGCATGTACCTTTAACGTATCCACAACACCTATTGTCATATTGAGACGGGCGTACATATGAACATATCAGTTGGATAAAGCACGTGCATAGTGTTATTGATACACCAACGCATGTCGCATAGTGGCTAGGGGACACAAAGTACTTCAGAATCATTTCCATTGGAAATGATTCTAAGGTGCTGTCAAACCATGTTTGTATTGAGAAAGAACATATAAAGCAACGGCAGACGACACTTTTTCGTGAGTTACATGCTGAGAGTTAGCAGGACAGTACCTGGTCTATCTCCGGTGCCGTCCTATCTATCTCCGGTGCCGTCCTACAGATAGCTGGTACGTCAAACACGCTGGGGTCGGGAATAGATCTGGTGACGTTGAAATACTCTACCGAAAATGTCCTCATAACTGGAAATATAAACGCAAAGACCCAAAATGGTCCACAATGGACGGAGAAAGAAAACATACACAATGAAAACATACACGTGAACGCAAGCATTCGGCGTGTTAAAAGTACTCGGCGTGTTAAAGGTACATCCCCACTCAGCAGGCACACAATGTTCTTTATAGGAATTAACTACATTGTAAGTGTACAGTTGTGTCACTACAAGTATTTCACCAGTTCTAAAAGTTGCAAGTGCCCGTCATACAGATATAATCATTTAGTAATATTTATTTTACTGATAGTGACGCGCGGTGGTATCAGGCTATTTTCATCTGCAAATGAGGCATGATATTTTTTCATTATTTATTCTAATTAAATGCGTCGCCTGAAAACATTATTTTTCAACAGATTATAAAGTATGATCATTGCACATCAAACAATAAATACAGAAAATAAATAATAATGTCCGCTAACATTTTCAGGAAACATTGTTGTCGCCGACGGAAATGTAACAATAACGTTCGACCATGTCCAGCAGTGGGTAGACGTTTGCCGTGCCACTCGGGAACTGTTTGAACCCGCGGCCTACGGCCTTGGGATTCAAACAGTACGCTCGTGTCACGGCAATAGTTTACCCACGGCTGGACATGGTCGAACCATATAGTTGATCCGTGTCGGCGAGGCGATTCAACTGAGTGGTGATACCATACACTTTGGGTGGGTAGCGACTGACCAATCTTATGATATGTTTTGGATATGTGAAGCATCATCTGAGACGCAAAGCCTTTAATGTCACGTGTTCGGTCCGAGCTGTCACCTGTTTGATGCACGTGTTCGTACGGAAGCCCATTAGGGCCACTTCACTTTTTTTTTATATTTTCTTGAGTTTTCGAGATCTTTTCTTGAATTTTGAAGATACTTTCTTGAATTTTCGAGATGCTTTCTTGAAAATTCAAGAAAAGATATTGAAAATTCAAGAAAAGAACTTGAAAATTCAATATTTCAAGATGTTTTCTTGAATATTTAAGTTCTTTTCTTGAATTTTCAAGATCTTTTCTTGAATTTTCAAGAAAAGATCTTGAAAATTCAAGAAAAGAACTTGAAAATTAAATAAAAGGAAATTAAAAAAAGTGAAGTGGCCCTAATGGGCTTCCGTAGGTTCGGGTATGTTACTGAAATTTATAGTAGTCTATTCTTCGTACTCAATTATTCGGCAACATGATTGGATGAACTTTAATTTATGTTTGTAAAACATGGACATGGCCGCATGGCATATTGGACTCTAACTAGACATTGTGATTAAAAACTGAAACCATTAAATTTACACAAATTTCAAAGTTATTTAAGAAAGTCTAACATATTTTTTGACGTAAAAGCATTTGAAAGGTCACAAAGATGAAGGCCATGTCATTGGTGGTGTGATTGTGTCACACATGTTCAGGTGAATAAAGTGTTCAAATATTAAAACAATCCTTCAAGTAATATTAAGATATTACATGATGGATAAACTCTTAAGTAGTATATAGGGAGTCAAAATGATACCACCAAGGTTGGGAGAGGTTGTAGGTGATAATAACGCTTCTATGCACAGGGCAAAACATCAAATATGAAAAGTAGTCCCCAACAAAAAACAAATGTTGGCGTTGGGTGCCGCAATACAGGGCAACAAAACCACCAGCGCAGGTGGTATTATTCTGACTCCGATATTTCGAAAAAGAAAAAAAAATGAGAGAAAAAAGGGGAAAAACTGGTACTTTTTGTGGGTGCTGGTACACACTTTTGTTTGTTGGATTTTTTTTGGGAAAGTTGTATCCACATTTGGGACGAAACATCCACAATCGTACTACCACCTCCCAATTCGTATCCACATTTGGGACGAAACATCCACAATCGTACTACCACCTCCCAATTGTGGATACGAATTGAACATATCCTTTTTGGGAAAGTTGTATGCACATTTGGGACGAAACATCCACAATCGTACTACCACCACCCAATTGTGGATACGAATTGCACACACATCCCTTTTTGGGAAAGTAGAAGAAAAATTTGTCTCCCAAGAGGCAAACAGAAATGGCAGACGACACCCATCCACATTTGGGACGAAAACATCCACAATCGTACTACCACCCCAAAATATGGCATGGGAAAAAAGGTCGAGAAATCCGCAATTGGGACGCAAGCACACAAAAAAGAGGGGGCCGGCAAGATAGACCAAATACAAGCCAACAATTTCTGGAATACCAAACTTGTTTTCCACATGGGATGCGCCCCGATTCCAGAATCGATCCACACACGGGATCCCGAAGCAAGAAGGAGCCAACAACCACAAAAACATAGACCACACAAAAGAGGGACCAAATACAAGCCAACAATTTCTGGAATACCAAACCTGTTTTCCACATGGGATGCGCCCCGATTCCAGAATCGATCCACACCCGATTTTCCAAAATGGATCTGCCATCCAAAAACAATTTCTGTTTTCCACATCCACAATCGAACGCCCAATTGAAGATATGTTTCCCATTGGAATAGACAGACACAATGTCATACAAGGAATGCGAAACATGCGGCAAGGGTTTCGACAAACCCGCAAATCTTCGAAGGCGCAGGGACCGCAAGAACCCGTGCAGGCCTCCCACGAGAGAGTGTCCCGGATGTGGAGGGACGTTTGCCACCTACAAGACTCTCTGGCAACATCGCTCGAACAGGTGTCCCGAGGGGCCAGAAGATAGAACCACAGAGGGTAGCAAGAAGAAGGCTGCGACCAGGAAGAGGATCCTGGTACTGGAGAGGAAAGTGGTAGAGTTGGAGGAGCAGGTGGCTAGACTGCGGGATGGAAAACCTCGCGAGGGAGCGAGACACGAGAACATCGACAGTGAATACGACGAGATCGATTGGACAGATATGTAGAGAGAGTGGGATTCCCCCCACTTTTTTGCACTGGCCCCCCATCTCGACTCCCAACGGCAAACAAACACCAGGAAACCTCTCCCCAAAGTAGGTAGAAAAAATGATACCACCCAATTGTACACATTCGGACTTTTGGGAAAGTCAGGCAAACAGAAATGATACCACCCAATTGTCCACATTTGGTCTTTTGGGAAAGTCGAAGAAAAAATTTGTCTCCCAAGAAGCAAACAGAAATGATACCACCCAATTGTACACATTCGGACTTTTGGGAAAGTCGAAGAAAAAATCGTCTCCCAAGAGCAAAACAGAAAACCTCTCCCAAAGGAGGTAGAAAGACAACTCGGAACAGGAAAGACAACTCGGTACAAAACAAGAAAAGACAACTAGGAAATACAACTCGAAAAAAGACAAAGAACTTTTTTCCAAAATGGCTACTGCATGTAGAACGGGTCGCGACTACCAGAGTGCTGGTGTACAGAGTCGCTAGTTTCGTTTTTCCCATTCGGCGTACCGGACTGTTTTGCGGAGTGCACGAACTGGGTGTCGGAGTCTGGTTTGCTCTTCCAGAGTCTACGGGCCTCTAGAGACACGAATGGGAACAGTGGTCTGCAGACCGCGTACGCCACCACAGAGACCCCCAGCCACCGAAATGCTGCTCGCGATTCCCAGGGGGCTCGGGCTCTCCATTTCTAGCCAACAAGGATAGCAAAAATAGAAATTCTGGGAAGCAAACTGAGCACCCTGGAGAGCCCGAGCCCCCTGGGAATCGCGAGCAGGCATTTCGACCTTCCCGAGCGGACTGGATTTCCTGGCGAGCAATCCGAGCAATTTGGCGAGCAAACCGAGCACACTGGTGCGCAATCCGAGCAAACCGAGCACCGCGAACAAGTATTTCGACCATTTCGAACGATTTGGGAATTCAATGTTGGACAAATGCCCCCTCTAGATAGAAACGTTTGCAAACATGCCAAAAACCTACTTGTCTCCGTAAAATATTCGAGAAATTATTTCCGCCCGTGGAAAGTCGACGGCCGACGAAACAAAAAAGAAGTACGGGATCGGCAGTGCCAGACTTCGAAAAATCTGGGACGATGTCGATGCGGAACGTAGTACAAAACCAGAAGAAACCCCCGAAGAACAAGAAACCCCTACCCCCGTAGTACACAGGGTGTCCGCGCCTGGTTTTGCGGGCCCCACCGAGTTCCCCACGGATCTACTGCAAGATGTACGAAACGCCAGCTCGTTCGAAGAATCGACGCACCTGTCCGACATGGAGAGACGTTTGGAGAACCGGTTGGACGCGTTGGAACGTAGACTGCTGGACGCAATTTTCGACGATGCCGATTCCGAGTGTCCGAAGAAAGACGAGTGCCCGGAGGAAGACGAGTGCCCGGAGGAAGAAGAGTGCCAGACGAAATCCGGGTGGGAGGTGCATGACATCTGGAGGACCGTAGAGAATGCGAAGTGGTGGCTGGGGGTCTCTGTGGTGGCGTACGCGGTCTGCAGACCACTGTTCCCATTCGTGTCTCTAGAGGCCCATAGACTCTGGAAGAGCAAACCAGACTCCGACACCCAGTTCGTGCACTCCGCAAAACAGTCCGGTACGCCGAATGGGAAAAACGAAACTAGCGACTCCGTACACCAGCACTCTGGTAGTCGCGAACCGTTCTACATGCAGTAGCCATTTTGGAAAAAAGTTCTTTGTCTTTTTTCGAGTTGTATTTCCTAGTTGTCTTTTCTTGTTTTGTACCGAGTTGTCTTTCCTGTTCCGAGTTGTCTTTATACCTCCTTTGGGAGAGGTTTTCTGTTTTGCTCTTGTGAGACGATTTTTTCTTCGACTTTCCCAAAAGTCCGAATGTGTACAATTGGGTGGTATCATTTCTGTTTGCCTCTTGGGAGACAAATTTTTTCTTCGACTTTCCCAAAAGACCAAATGTGGACAATTGGGTGGTATCATTTCTGTTTGCCTCTTGGGAGACAAATGTTTTCTTCGACTTTCCCAAAAGTCCGAATGTGTACAATTGGGTGGTATCATTTTTTCTACCTACTTTGGGGAGAGGTTTTCTGGTGTTTGTTTGCCGTTGGGAGTCGAGATGGGGGGCCAGTGCAAAAAAGTGGGGGGAATCCCACTCTCTCTACATATCTGTCCAATCGATCTCGTCGTCGTCGCTGTCGATGTTCTCGTGTCTCGCTCCCTCGCGAGGTTTTCCATCCCGCAGTCTAGCCACCTCCTCCTCCAACTCTACCACCTTCCTCTCCAGTACCAGGATCCTCTTCCTGGTCGCAGCCTTCTTCTTGCTACCCTCTGTGGTTCTATCTTCTGGCCCCTCGGGACACCTGTTCGAGCGATGTTGCCAGAGAGTCTTGTAGGTGGCAAACTTCCCTCCACATCCGGGACACTCTCTCGTAGGAGGCCTGCACGTGTTCTTGCGGTCCCTGTGCCTTCGAGATTTGCGGGTTTGTCGAAACCCTTGCCGCATGTTTCGCATTCCTTGTATGGCATTGTGTCTGTCTATTCCAATGGGAAACATATCTTCAATTGGGCGTTCGATTGTGGATGTGGAAAACAGAAATTGTTTTTGGATGGCAGATCCATTTTGGAAAATCGGGTGTGGATCGATTCTGGAATCGGGGCGCATCCCATGTGGAAAACAGGTTTGGTATTCCAAAAATTGTTGGCTTTTATTTGGTCCCTCTTTTGTGTGGTCTATGTTTTTGTGGTTGTTGGCTCCTTCTTGCTTCGGGATCCCGTGTGTGGATCGATTCTGGAATCGGGGCGCATCCCATGTGGAAAACAGGTTTGTTATTCCAGAAATTGTTGGCTTGTATTTGGTCTATCTAGCCGGCCCCCTCTTTTTTGTGTGCTTGCGTCCCAATTGCGGATTTCTCGACCTTTTTTCCCATGCCATATTTTGGGGTGGTAGTACGATTGTGGATGTTTTCGTCCCAAATGTGGATGGGTGTCGTCTGCCATTTCTGTTTGCCTCTTGGGAGACAAATTTTTCTTCTACTTTCCCAAAAAGGGATGTGTGTGCAATTCGTATCCACAATTGGGTGGTGGTAGTACGATTGTGGATGTTTCGTCCCAAATGTGCATACAACTTTCCCAAAAAGGGATGTGTGTGCAATTCGTATCCACAATTGGGAGGTGGTAGTACGATTGTGGATGTTTCGTCCCAAATGTGGATACGAATTGGGAGGTGGTAGTACGATTGTGGATGTTTCGTCCCAAATGTGGATACAACTTTCCCAAAAAAAATCCAACAAACAAAAGTGTGTACCAGCACCCACAAAAAGTACCAGTTTTTCCCCTTTTTTCTCTCTTTTTTTTTCTTTTTCGAAATATCGGAGTCAGAATAATACCACCTGCGCTGGTGGTTTTGTTGCCCTGTATTGCGGCACCCAACGCCAACATTTGTTTTTTGTTGGGGACTACTTTTCATATTTGGTGTTTTGCCCTGTGTATAGAAGCGTTATTATCACCTCTCCCAACCTTGGTGGTATCATTTTGACTCCCTATATACTACTTCTTACTGTTTCAGCATCATTTCGAAGGTCACATACATGTAAGTCGAGGACATGCCATTTGTGGTGCGAGTGCATCACACATATTCAGGTGAATGAACTGTCCAAATATTAAAGCAATCATTCAAGTAATAAAAACTTTCGACTTTTCTACGTAAATGTACACGGACGGACGGACGGACGGACGGACGTACGGACGGAAGTACGGAACCTCAAGAGCAACGCAAAATGCCCTCCTGGCTATCGCATAGAGGACATAATAACGTCTTGGAGTTTGTAACCAGTCTAGCTCTTGATAACATAGCACACTCATGTAGCGTGCTACCGATCTATATCCTTTGTTAGAAGTATGATTGATGGAATGGCGAACAGTGCTGATCCTGATTTGACTATGCGGATGCTTACCTGGATCTACACCGCCCGCAAATCCCATAAGCTCGATTTGTCCAGTCACAGTTACATACACGTACATAAATGTACTTGACTCTAAATAGCAGATAAATGTGCGACAATTGCTTTACATGGGACGCTGACTTTCCGTACATTTTCAAAACCCGACTTCGTACCCACTTTACAAAGGACGCCCCTCTACCCATTCGGACTTTCCGCAAATATTCCCAACCCGACTTCGTACCGACTTTACAAGGGATGCCCCTCTACCCATTCGGACTTTCCGTAGATTTTAACAACCCAACTTCGTACCCACTTTACAAGGGACGCACCTCTACCCATTCTGACTGACTTTCCGCAGATTTTCCCAACCCGACTTCGTACCTACCTTACAAGGGACGCCCTTCTACCCATTCTGACTTTCCGTAGATCTTCCAAACCCGACTTCGTACCCATTTTACAAGGGACGCCCCGCTACCCATTTGGACTTTCCGTAGATTTTCCCAACTCGACTTCGTACCCAGTTTACAAGGGATGCCCATCTACCAATTCGAACTTTCCGTAGGTTTTCCCAACCCGACTTCGCACCGGTTGTGTATTTACCTCCCCGGCTCTGATCAGAAAGCAATCTACCAATCGGTACACACGACTTCTCCCTCGTGACCGTGACGTAGTCCGCGCTGCTGGCCAACTGATAGCTGCTCGCGTCCAATGACGCTGTGCTCGATCCGAAATACAGATTTGCCATGAAGGTATCATCTATAATATAGAAAAGTGTTGTAATACAAGAACAAACGTTGTGAGTCGGCGAGTCAGTCGGTAAATCCTGTCAGCCGGTCGACCGCATGCACGTACAAAACGGCCCACCAGCCCGCGGTGATTTAGCTAGCCAATGGAATTTGCTAAATTATATAAATATATTACTACACGTGTGTCATATAAATTTTGTCATAATCCATTTATATTTGTGCAAACAATTGGCTGACAGGTAAGACGTTGAAATACATACTGGCAAAGCAGGGTTTCGTCCATTCATCTACTATGTGTTTAATGGTACATCTGCCGTTCTGAATAATGTACTGCGTTTTCTGAAAACGGAAAGGTATACGTAATATCAGGACCATGTACTACTTTCGTAGCAGTGTATGTTGATGGTATGCCGACATGAAGTGTATGGTAGAATGTCAGAACATGTATGCTATTCTGACAGAACAGTTATAGTACCTCAGTAATAATATAACATGTACAGTGGAACCTCTCTCAACCGGACACCAAGAAAATACCTGTGATATTATGTTTGATGAGTTTCTAGGTCATTTATCTCAGGCGAAAATGTATATTCGTGATCGCATAGCACACAAGTATGGCGCAGAATGATTAAATGCCTGATTTACAGTGTAACGTCTCTAAGCCGGACACCCTGGGGACCTCCCACTGTACTGGGGACCTCCCAGTGTGTCCGGTTTAGAGAGGTTTCACTGTATACTTACAGATAATGTATGGTACACTGACAGAAAACGTGAAATGAAAAGATGAACGGGTTTAACTTCCCAGCAACATATACATGTATGGTCATATACGAGACGGGACAGGTCAACCGAAAGATCAATGCCAATAGTCTGAAAGTAATTTTGTTCCCAGTCTATGGCGGACGTTAGCAAATTTATTAGGTCACTCTCCACGAATTAGACAGTAAACAAAGGACGCTTGAAACGCACATTTGGAAATACTACTCCGTCATAACGCTTATGTAATCCAATCCAATGTAATGTAATTAGAGTTCTCAGAATTACAAGTCCAATGATCTACCAACTGGAATATCAAGCCATGTGCACAAATCATTTGTGGCTGTGACTGGGGAAATGGGATATGCACTTTTCCAAGGTGCATGATCACGTGGTTACAACAAAAACAACGTCGCCCACTCTAAAGTAAGTATTATTTGATGAAATATGGCGCAGCAAACGCGTCTTCATGAGCTGCATTTGGTGGTTTAGGGAGTTTGACACAGACTTATGTCGTTTTTGCGAAGAATCGATTTCTGTGTCGGAGACACAGAAATCGATTCTTCGCAAAAACGACAGAAGTTTGGGCGAAAATACACAGACCACCAATTGCAGCTTAACAAGACGCGTTTGATGCGTCATATGTTATAACAATCCGTTACGTAATAAGGACACTATAAAAGAATACGTACTTTGACTCGGTACTTGTTGTTGTTGTTAGTACCACGTGATCATACACCTTGTGTTCGCCATTCTATCACTGAAACACCCGCCTTGCTTCTAACAAGCAATATAAATCATGGCTACATGAGCGTGCTATTTGTATTATACACAATTCATAAATTACATAAGCCCCGTTTTTCCAGTGACAGCCACATTTGTAGAACACTCAGTGACATGATACACTGACTGAACAGTTATCTTACACAACCGTCTGCGTTAAACTTTCCCGATAGTCAACGCTTCTGAACATCTATTGGCAATACCAACTCATAATCGAGCCATTTGATTGATTGAGCCCGAGATGTAGCACAGCTCGTGCTCAGTCAATCAAACCGCTTGATTTCAAGTACAATTTCCAAGTATTTTGATATAAATATGGCAAGTTTACTGACATTATTGTAGTCTTGCAGCACCCTCTGTGTGATCTGTTTCTGGTCAATAGTGTAATGATTAGTATTGATCATCCGGATTGTTTGGTCCATGGACGTGTCTTTCCTCCCCTAAAAAATAAACATGCACCCATAATCAGAATTATTGTTTGCCCTAGTATCTCGAGCAATGAAAGCACAGCATTTCGTTTCAATTAATTGCATATTGCGACACTTTCGTCAATATCTATTAAATTAATCAATAAATGTTGCATTACTTGCAAAGGTATATTTAGATCAGAGGAACCGCCTTGTTGAAGTAATTTCCTGTCACATGCGTGACAAACAATAAGTTAGTTATAGTTCACATATTGAATTTTTAACTACCGCTCGCTACGAAATTAATTTATTAAAAATTCAATGTGTGAACTATAATTATCACATTTCCGGGTGTTGTTTCTGTATTAACACAGCTCATGTATATGGTATGTGCATGCGGATGTGATAAATAAGTTATATCACATTTGTCCGCAAGTATGAGCTAAAGCTAAAGCTCGCGGATTATCTCTTCGTACATGCGGACGAACCGTGATCTAACTGATACCTATTATGTATAGTTCACCCTACTTCCCAAGCCTACCACTGGCCAGTATCGAGCTCCACTTATTATAAAATTATTCCCAATAATTGACATATTACCGGATTTGTTATTTTTTATTGTTCACACATTTGATGTTTAAATATTTAAATGCGAGGGAGCGTTAGCGACCACCGCAGCATTTATGACCTTTAAATTCGATATGTAAACAATAACATACTTATAATTAGCCAGATGTATAATGCAGTCTCCCATAGGAGTATTGATGGTAACATGTAACTTATTGGGGTTAAATAGTGCAATACGTGCAATAAGTGGAGTGCAATACTGACCAGCGATTGGCTTAGAAAGTAGGGCGAATTACGTATTAAGTGTGGTTGCATTATTATGTAGAAGTATTTCGTTTACGTCATGTGAAGTAGCTAGAACAATGACTTGTCAAAGAAACTAGTTTCAGATCCGCTGTGATCCGGCTATCCGTATCCAGTCAATGCATAGTACAGGGTATGTTCTATTGTTTACACTGCACTAATGGCGGCGCCTATGATATCTCAGGTAAATCTTGTTGTTCATCAATACGACTGCGGTTTCCTCCTTTTAATAATGACCATGTTCCAGCCGTTAACACTCCGAGACCACAGACATTCGGCGTGTTTCATCGGTATAATTCTATATTTGAACAAGGCTCCTAACTTTGGTCGGACACGACCTCGTATCATAACAAAATAACATGTATACAATTGTAATTTTCTATGCATTATATGTATTTCTGCAGGATATCGATAATTCTCAAATGATCATAAATGAACTTGCCACTACAATATTGACGCTAGCGGCTTAAACACACTATTTCATTTGTTATGATACGAGGTTGTGTACGACCTAGGAAAAGCAGCTGTAATTCGATATTATTTGCATAATTATGTTCTAACTATGCTATGTTAGCAAGATAACAATAATTATCAAATGAACATAATTATGCACTTTCTGCCAACGTTAATAAAATCGCGAAATTTGTTACCAGGCATGATATTTTTTTAATTATTTATACTAATTAAATGCGTCACCTGAAAAAATAATATTTTCATCAGATTATAAAATATGATCATTGCACATCAAGACATAAATACAGAGAATAAATAATAATGTCCGCTACCATTTTAAGGAAACACGGTCATCGCCCCTTATACCAGTGTGCAAATTTACGTCTGGTATAAAATGTATAATAATGCCAATCGATACGTAGGGTAATGGTGTATAGCGGGTACTCGCAATTTTTAGAACTGGTGTAATAGTGACACAATTATACACTTATTTAATTCTTAAAGAACATGTGGAGCCGACTGAGTGGGCATGTACATTTAAGGACCCATGGGGCCCCTGAGCATGCAATGATTCATGCATAACTGCTTCGTAAATGTGATGGGATATATGCATAACATACATGTGAACATTTTCTTCTTACTATATCCTACAAAGTGCATGGAGTTGCCATGTCGGCCATAGTGTGCACAAGCCATCTGTCAGTTTCACATCTTATTGCGTTTGACACATACCACTAATAATATGACAAACACGTGAATAACATTTGGTGTAACATGCTGGGGATACTTCATACTACAGCGTGCTATGCCTTGTTTTCATCAAATCTATATGAGCCGCGTCGCGAGAAAACCTGTCTTCGGGAAATTGTTGGTCAAATTAAAATTGTGTTACTATGACAATGGTATATGATGAATTGAATGCTTTTTATTTGATCATGATATCTGCAATATTCATTAAGGTATTATAGTTTATGCAACGCCACTATGCAGGTCGTTTGAGCAAATGAGACGTCACGTAAAAGCCACATCAAACGACGTTACATTATATAATAAATACATGTAACATGGTTAGTGCCGTCGAATATAAAATATATTCGGTTGAGCCTTATACAGCTTTATTGGGGCGAGCTTTAGCGAGCCCCTATAAAGTTGTCGGGGCGAAACCGAATATATGTTATATTCTACGGCACTAATCATGTACTTAATTTATACCGCATACTAAACGTAATTGCTTGAACGTGCGTGATGTCATGTTTTGACGTCATTCCATCGCCATGCGTCACAAATCCAGTGACGTGATTCAAAGCAAAATGGCGGCGTCCACGCTAGGTAGATTCGGTATTGTATCTCATTAAATCTCCGATTTATTTACAATGCGCTTCAATATTGGCTCGAGTTAGACTACACAGTTATCATAATAAGCATTGCAATCATAATGGACATGTCCGTGTCGTTGGTTACGTCGCATATACTGTAAAAAATGAACAACATTCAGCTGCACCGACAGCGACTTCGATTTAAGAAACTAATATTAGGCTACTTCCATTATTTGAGACTTCCATTATGCAGAAAAGGGGATCGTTTTCCAAAAAAATCAAAAAAATCCTCAAGTGGTGGAGATCACGGTCCATGATACTAATGTCTCCAACATATGTTGCATTGAATTGTCATCCCACCGTATCTATTTATTATATTAACATGACACACACGTCAGTGTGCATTCAGATTTAAGCTTTTCATAATCAGACA
Source organism: Conchocele bisecta (assembly GCA_029237695.1). Taxonomy (NCBI): domain Eukaryota; kingdom Metazoa; phylum Mollusca; class Bivalvia; order Lucinida; family Thyasiridae; genus Conchocele; species Conchocele bisecta. The sequence goes on from CM055279.1 coordinate 16,433,527, forward strand.
ACATGAATGTCGAATGTTCACGACATCGTCCCGCTTACAGCTGTACTTGGACCACCTGCTGATAAAAACGGACCTTAAAATATCTGCAATAAATGTAAGATCGGCGACACATATCATGTCGGTAATCGAGAAAGGATTCCCTAGTGACTGAATGGCGGACATCCTATGTTCTGATCAGACGGTGCTTATGCACAGATGGGACATCGTTATGGCAAGCCAAATGCACAATAATTCCTTAAACCATGGTTTGGAGCTCAAACCCTAGTTTAGGCTCCTCAAACCCTAGTTTGGGCTCGCCAAATGCACAATAATTCAATAAACCCCAGTTTGAGAGTCTAAACCAGGGTTTAGGCTCTCAAACCCCAGTTTGAGCAATTATTGTGCATTTGGCCAGAAACTGCCGTTTGAGGTCGTAATCGAATAAAAAGCCTAAACCCTAGTTTGGACCCAAACCACAGTTTAAGAAAAAAAACTGCCAATCGTGATCCCAAACGGTAGTTTTCTTAAACCCTGGTTTGAGCAATTATTGTGCACTTGGCGGCAGAAACGACCACCGTTTGGACTCTCAAACTAGGGTTTCTGATAGCTTAAAACCACGGTTTGAGCTTAAACCAGGGTTTAGGCTCAATGTATGGTTTTCATTGGACGAAACATTTCTCAATGTCTAGTTTTGATTGGCTGACAGAAATTCCTTCCCGCTGTAAGCGTAGTTATCATTGGTCGGAATAATTTGGAAAGTCAGGTTTTCATTAGCTGACGCGTTTTCGCGCGTCTACAACAACAATTGAATTCTGAAATAGTGACAAAAATTAACAAAGTATATTTTAATAATTGCAAAAATAATGTTGTCTTATCATAACACGAATATGAACATGTTTTCTTGCTCTCTTGCCTGTTATAATCAGCATATTTTCCCAATTTATGAACGGCAGCTGCATACTATAGGTGCGAAACTGTGACGTCAGTTAAGAAGAGTGACTTTAGAACATATATGTTTGCAGTCATAATAATTATTTTACATTCAGCAGATTGTTACTAATAAACAGAGCAAATGCTGTATTGACTCAACGATCACCAGCGTATGGCCTGATCAGACAGCCGGGAAGCGCAGTGTGATATTGGGCTATACTGGTGGGCTATATCGTAAGGTACTAGTTGTGTAATCACCAATTAACAATAAACATCCGGGTATCACACCTTGGTGCAAACAATGGATTAAAATGTTATAAACGCAGTAATTATCAATCCACGCTGATCAGAATATCGACAATCGGTAGATCAGTATAGTCTCTGATCAACTGGCATATACACACAGGCTGCTGAGAATATCACCAAATTGTAGACCAGTGTAGTGCCTGATCAGCATGCTCATCAACTTGGGATGACCACACTATCGCTAATATGTACAACAGTGTAGTCCCTGAGCAGCCAGTGGCTAAGTTGATCTAGCTAGGTTGATCGGACTATCAGTAATCTGTACACCGGTCTAGTCCCTGAGCAGCCGGCATATCCAGCTGGGTTGATCAGACTACCAGTAATATGTACACTAGTGTAGTCCCTGAGCAGCCGGCATATCCAGTTGGGTTGATCAAACTATCAGTAATCTGTACACCGGTGTATTCCCTGAGCAGCCGGCATATCATAGATAGGTTATCTGTACACCGGTGACTACCCTGATCAGTCGGCATATCTAGCTTAGTTGTTCAGTTTGTCGGTAATCTGTACACCAGTGTAGTCCCTGAGCAGCCAGCATATCTAGCTAGGTTGATTATACTATCAGTAATCTGTACACCAGTGTAGTCCCTGAGCAGCCGGCATATCTAGCTAGGTTGACCAGACTATCGGTAATCTGTACACCGGTGTAGTCCCTGAGCAGGCGGCATATCTAGCTACGTTGACCAGATTATCGGTAATCTGTACATCGGTGTAGTCCCTGAGCAGCCGGTATATCTAGCTAGGTTGACCAGACTATCGGTAATCTGTACACCGGTGTATTCCCTGAGCAGCAGGCATATCTAGCTAGATTGACTAGAATATCGGTAATATGTACATATGTATGTAGCATGTCTAGCTGAGTTGTTCATACTATCGGTAAGCTATACACCAGTATAGTCCATGAGCTACCGGCATATCTAGTTGGGTTGGTCAGACTGTCAGTAATCTGTACACCAGTGTACATGTAGTCCCAGAGCAGCCGGCATATCTGGCTAGATTGATCAGACTATCAGTAGTCTGTACACCAGTGTAGTTCCTGAGCAGCCGGCATAACTCGCTAGGTTGATCAGACTATCAGTAGTCTGTACACCAGTGTAGTCCCTGAGCAGCCGGCATAACTAGCTAGGTTGATCAGATACAATAGTGTACACCGTGTAGTCGAGCAGCCGGCTATCCAGTTGGGTGATTGATATCAGTTTGTACTGGTTCCAGCAAGCCGGCATATCCAGTTGGGTTGATCAGACTATCGGTAATCTGTACACCGGTGTACTCCCTGAGCAGCCGACATATCTACCTAGGTTGATCAGACTATCGGTAATCCGTACACCGGTGTAGTCCCTGATCAGGCGCCATATCTAGCTAGGTTGATCAGGCTACCGACACTATATATTAGCCAATATATGAATATTTGTTTGTTGTATATTATGATTTTTTTTTAATTTTAGTATAAAATAATATCATCAATAATAATAAACAGCACACGTTAAATACATCCCGGGGAATTAATGAAGGGGGTTTTGTCCACCCTGTAAAAATCATGAAGGGGGTTATGTCCACCCTGTATAAATCATGAAGGGGGTTATGTCCACCCTATCAAAATCATGAAGGGGATTTTGTCCATGTTGTCATTTTCACACGAAGGGCGTTATGTCAAAGGGGGTTTTGTCCTACATTCATATAGTATACGAGCGTAGTCCCTGATCAGGCGATATCTTAGCTAGGTTGATCAGGCTACCGACACTATATATATCAGTGTAGTCCCTGATCAGGCGGCACATCTAGTTAGGTTGATCAGGCTATCGAAACTATGTACATCAGTGTAGTCCCTGATCACGCGGCATACCTAGCTATGTTGATCAAGACTACCGACATCTGTATCCAACGACCTTGCCTGATCATGCCTCCATATCTAAACAAGGTTGACCAGACAACCGACACCATGCACTGCACAATTGTATAGTAGTCCCTTGTTCAGCCTCCATATATAACTAGGTTGACCAGACAACCGACACCATGCACTGCAGCCACATGTAACTAGTGTTCCTGATCTGCCTCCATATATTAATAGGTTGACCAGACAACCGACACCAGCACTGCAGCACATGTTCTAGTAGTCCCTTGTCAAGCCTCCATATCTAACTAGGTTGACCAGACAACCGACACCATGCACTGCAGCACATGTACTAGTAGTCCCTGATCAGCCTCCATATAATAACTAGGTTGACCAGACAACCGACACCATGCACTGCAGACATTACATATAGTCCCTGATCAGCCTCCATGTAACTAGGTGACCAACGCACATGCACTGCAGCACTATAGTAGTCCTGATCACCCCTATTAACTAGGTTGACCAGACAACGACACCATGCACTGCAGCACATGTACTAGTAAGTCCCTGATCAGCCTCCATGTCTAACTAGGTGACCAAGACAACCGACACCATGCACTGCAGCACATGTACTAGTAGTCCTGATCAGCCTCCATATCTAACTAGGTTGACCGACAACCGACACATGCACTGCAGCACATGTACTAGTCCAGACAGATCAGCACATGTACAGTAGTCCCTGATCAGCCTCCATATCTAACTAGGTTGACCAGACAACCGACACCAGTGCACTGCAGCATGTACTAGTAGTACCCTGATCAGCCTCCTATTAACAGGTTGACCAGACAACCGACACCATGCACTGCAGCACATGTACTAGTAGTCCTGATCAGCCCTCCATATAAATACTACCAGACAACCGACACCATGCATGCGACATGTACTGATATCCCGATCACCTCCCATTTAACTAGTTGACCAGACAACCGACATGCACTGCAGACATGTCTAGTAGTCCTGATCGCCCTCCATCTAACTAGGTTGACCAGACAACCGACACCATGCACTGCAGCACATGACTATAGTCTGATCAGCCTCCTATCTAACGGTTGGACAAGACCCCGCACATGCACTGTAGTCACTGTTCAGCCTCCATATCTAACTAGGTTGACCAGTCACCGACACCATGCCACGGCCGTGCACTGTATAGTAGTCACTGATTCCAGGCCTCCATTATCCCTAACTATCTAACTAGGTTGACCAGACAACCGACACCATGCACTGCAGCACATGTACTGTAGTCCCTGATCAGCCTCCATATCTAACTAGGTTGACCAGACAACCGACACCATGCACTGCAGCACATGTACTAGTAGTCCCTGATCAGCCTCCATATCTAACTAGGTTGACCACAACCGACACCATGCACTGCAGCATTGACTAGTATACCTGATCAGCCATATTAACTAGGTTGACCAGACAACCGACACCTGCACTGCAGCACATGATAGTAGTCCCTGATCAGCCTCCATATCAGAACTACTGTTGACCTAGACAACCGACACCATGACACATGCAGAGCACATGTACTAGTTAGTCTGATCAGCCTCCATATATAACTAGGTTGACTGGACAGCGACACCATGCACTGCAGCACATGTACTAGTAGTCCTGATCAGCTTGATTATTTACCAAGGCTGATTAGACTACCGACAATATGTACATCAGTGTAGTCCCTGTCAGTCTGGATACAGTGGGGATTCTACTTATAAGAGTAAATTAAATATTTTTGACTGACATAAATAATTAATTTTTATGGCAATATTTTGCAAAAATTATGCTCGGTTTGTAATTAGAGTTTTCAACAAGCTGAATAAGATAATCCAATTATTATGCTCTGTCGATATGCTATGAGACTTCACAAGTTACATTTTTTGGCGGTGAGCAGACATGTTTTTTTTATGTAAATTCAGCGGTAATTGCCATATATATTTAGATTGCTTAAATTTAATTACTCTCTGCAAACAAACCAGAAGATCATTAAAATTATATTGGTTTGTAAGATCTGAGACTTACAAATAGAATATTTTGTACGCCGACTAAATAATTTTTTTTATGAATGCGTATTTTGCAAAAAATTTATGCTTGGTTTGTAAGATTTGAGACTTCACAAATGAAATAGTTGTCGGCTGGCATAGTAAATAATTATTTTTTTATGAATATTTAGCCAATAGACATTAAATTGATGCATAACTAGTGTCTTCGACTAATGAAATTCAGTTGTTGCCTAATTAATTTAAACTGTTGCTTAATTAGAGTTTTAGACAAGTTGAATAACATAATTCAATCTTCTGGAAATATAATATATATATATATAATACTATACAATATATACTAGGATACTTCACAAGTTATATTTTTTTGTGGGCAGAAAAAAAAAAACCTCATTTTTCATGTAAAATTTCAATAGTTTTGCCAATATAAATTAAACAAATGCTTAATTACTCTCTGCAAACAAACCATGAGAAGAAGATCATTAATTATTTTGCAATAATTATGCTCGGTTTGTAAGAATTGAGACTTCATGAATGAAATATTTAGTCGGCCGGCATACATAGTTAATTTTTCAGTTATGAATGCGATAATTTTTCAAAAAAAAAAATACTTTTTTAAGATTTGAGTGTTCACAAATTAATATTTTGTCTGCCGACATAAATCATTTTTATGAATGCGATATTTTGCAAAAATAATGGTCGGTTTGTAAGATTTGAGACTTCACAAATAAAATATTTTGCCGGCTGGCATGAATAATTAATTTCTATGAACATTGATTGAATGTGATATTTTGCAAGACTTATGCTCGATTTTTAAGAATTTGATTTGACTTACACAATAAAATATTTTGTCGGCCGCCATTCAATATTCGGCTAGTCAAATTAAATGTGTTCAAATTTAATTATTACTCGGATCGTATAATATCAGATTTTTCAACCGAGTTAAACATTTTGGCAGTTAAGCAAAAATAACTAATTTTTGGGAATGCTAACTTGAAATTCAAGTTAATGGAATTAATTATTCAGCTGTATTCAAATTTAAATATGCTCGGTCGGTATGTAATGACATTTTGCGGAGTTCCATTTTTTTGGCGGTCTGCAAAATTAAGTAATTTTTGGGACTGCTAACTTGAAATTCATGTTAATTCAATTAATTATTCTATGAATTTAAATTCAGCTGTATTCCATTTAATTATGCTCGGTCGGTATGATATGAGATTCCGCAATGCCTGAGTTAAATTTTATTTTTTGGAGGTCAACCAAAAATATGAGTATAGTTAGGAATGCTAACTTGAAATTCAAGCTAATTGCATTAATTATATATATGCTATAAATTTAGGTGTATTCAAATTAAATTATGATCGGTCGCTACGATATGAGATGCCGAAAGTTAAATTTGTTGGCTGTCAGCAAAATAAGTAATTTTTAGGAATTCTAACTTGAAATTCAAGTTAATTCAATTAATTATGCAATAAATTTCGCTGTATTCAAATTGAATTATGCTCGGTCGGTATGATATGAGATTTCGCAAGTTATATGTTTTGGCAGTCAGCAAAAATAATTAATTTTTAGCAACGCGAACTTTGAAATTCAAGTTAATTCAATTAATTATGCTGTAAATTCAGCTCTATTCAAATTTAATTATGCTCGGTCGGTATGATATGATTTATCGCAAGTTAAATTGTTTCGCGGTCACCAAAAATATGTCATTTTTAGGAATGCTAACTTGAACTTCAAGTTACTTCAATTAATAATGCTATAAATTCAGGTGTACTCAAATTTATTTATGATCGGTGGTATGATATGAGATTTCGCAAGTTCAAGTTAAATTTTTTGGCGATCAGCAAAAATAAGTAATTTTTGGGAATGCTAACTTGAAATTCAAGTTGATTAAATTAATTAATCAACTGTATTCAAATGTATATGCTCGGTCAGTATGTAATGATCGAGATTTTGCGAGTCACAGTTTGTGTCGGTCAGCAAAATTAAGTAATTTTTGGGACTGCTAACTTCAAATTCAAGTTAATTCAATTAATTATGCTTTAAATTCAGGTGTATTCCAATTTAATTATGCTCGCTCGGTATGATATGAGATGTAGCAAGTTCAATTTTTTCGCGGTCAGGAAAAATAAGTAATTTTTATGAATGCTAACTTGAACTTCAAGTTACTTCGATTAATTATGCTATAATTTCAGGTGTATTAACATTTTATTATCCTCGGTCGGTATGCTATGAGATATCGCAAGTTAAATTTTTTGGCGGTCTGGTAAAATAAGAAATTTTTGGGAATGCTAACTTGAACTTCAAGCTAATTCAATTAATTATGCTATGATTTCAGGTGTACCGGTATACACATTTAATTAACATCGGTCGGTATGATATGAGATATCGCAAGTTAAATTTTTTGGTTGTCTGGTAAAATAAGAAATTTTGTGGAATGCTAACTTGAACTTCAAGCTAATTCAATTATTTATTCTATAATTTCAGGTGTATGCACATTGAATTATCCTCGGTCGTTATGATATGAGATATCGCAAGTTATATTTTTTCGAGGTCACGAAAAATAAGTAATTTTTAGGAATGTTAACTTGAACTTCAAGCTAATTCAATTAATTATCTATAATTTCAGGTGTATGCACATTGAATTATCCTCGGTCGGTATGATATGAGATATCGCAAGTTAAATTTTTTCGTAGTCAGGAAAAATAAGTAATTTTTAGGAATGCTAACTTGAACTTCAAGTTACTTTGATTAATTATGCTATAATTTCAGGTGTATTAACATTTTCTTATCCTCGGTCGGTATGATATGAGATATCGCAAGTTAAATTTTTTGGCGGTCTGGAAAAATAAGTAATTTTTAGGATTGTTAACTTGAACTTCAAGCTAATTCAATTAATTATTCTATAATTTCAGGTGTATACACATTTAATTAACATCGGTCGGTATGCTATGAGATATCGGAAGTTAAATTTTTTGGCGGTCTGGTAAAATTACGAAATTTTGCGGAATGCTAACTTCAACTTCAAGCTAATTCAATTATTTATTCTATAATTTCAGGTGTATGCACATTGAATTATCCTCGGTCGTTATGATATGAGATATCGCAAGTAAAATTTTTTCGAGGTCAGGGAAAATAAGTAATTTTTAGGAATGCTAACTTGAACTTCAAGCTAGTTCAATTAATTATGCTATAATTTCAGGTGTATACACATTTAATTAACATCGGTATGTAATGAGATTTTGTGAGCTCCATTTTCTGCCATATCGCAAGTTAAATGTTTTTTGCTGTCAGGAAAAATAAGTAACTTATTAAGAATGCGAACTGGAACTTCAAGTTCATTCAATGAATTATGCTATGAATTCGGGTGTATTCCAATTTAATTTTCCTCAGTCGGTATGATATGAGATATCGCAAGTTAAATATTTTGGCGGTCAGTAAAAATAAGCAATATTTAGGAATGCTAACTTGAAATTCAAGTTAATTCAATTATTATTCAGCTGTATTCAATTTAATTATTCTCCGTCTGTATGATATAAGATTTCGGAAGTTAATTATTTTGTTGGTCAGCAAAAATAAGTAATTTTTATGAATTGTAACTTGAACTTCACGTTACTTCAATTAATCATATGCTATAAATTCACATGGCTTCAAATTTATTTATGATCGGTAGGTTACGATGATGAAGGAGATTTCGCAAGTTAAATTAAGCAAAAGTAAGTAATTTTTAGGAATGCTAACATGAAATTGAAGTTAATTCAGCTCTATTCCTATTTAATTTTGTAGGTCAGCAAAAATAAGTAGAACTGATAACTTGAAATTCAAATCAATGAATTATTTGGATTATTATGTTATATGTGACATCAGAGACATAAGTAATATGTGTTTCTGGTCACATTAATAGTAAGAGCCACATACCACATTATACATATCCCGTGTACTATACGCAATTGGTTTTGGGTCAGTCTTTTAAATCAATAAAGAAAATAAAAGATGGATGGATGGATGGATGTGCATTCACCTCTCTCAGATAATTACGCCGATTTTCTTTCCACCATTACGCCGTATTTTCAAATTTATCCAAATAATCGACCATTACGCCATTTAGTGACGCCGTTGTAGCGTGAGCCCCAGTAGACCATGAGCCCCACTAGACAAGACATCCCGGCTAGTGGGGCTCACGATGGCCCATGAGCCCCAGAAGCCGTGAGATTGACTAGACAATATATATATACATGTCCTGGCTACATATACCATACACTAGTATATATATACATTATTATTGATGCTAAGCAGCTAATATATCAATATCGGGCATGTTACCTGTCCATTTCATGGCTCATTTTATTGTTTTAGTGTATATAAAAAGAGTCTCTATATAATATAGACAAGGGAGATAACTACTACTGGACCAGTAGTATCACTAAATCGAAGGGAGATAATCTACTAATTAATGTTGCAAGCAGACCAGTGTTGTTACATATTATTATGTAAGTTCGACCCGGGTAGCCTCAACATAGTCTGATCAGGATATATGGGCCTACGGCTGAGAAAATGGACCTTACAACATTTGAGACAATTGGCACACATTGGAGATGTAATTCCAATTGTACACTCTGACAGTAGTGTTTGATATATTTTTTCTGATGTCATTAATGATACTCCTTAACCGGAGTATGGATATGGAATATCGTACATCCTGATCAGTCTGTGGTGAGATTCAGACTGATGTGCGACTACGCTGATCGCATATGTTGAAAGGTTCCCTTTCTCAGCCGGGGGCCTGTATATCCCGTGTTACAATTATGTCATTTGTCGTGTGTGGTTGTTTGGGAGTGGGAGTTATTGATCGGACGTCAAACTCAAACACAAATAATCAATCAATCAATCAATTTGCCATTCAGTGTATGATGTGTGTTGGTGAGGCTACGTGGCAATACGTAGCCCGCGTTTCAATTCTGTTATACGTTGTGGTGGTTGGTTTGGAGAATGAGCTATTGATCGGACGTCAAACACCAATAATCAATTAATTAATCAATCAATCAACACATCTGCCATTCATTGTATGATGTGTGTTGGTAGGGCTACGTGACAATAGGTAGCCCGCGTTTCAATTCTGTCATACGTCTTGTGGTGGTTTGGTTGGGTATGAGCTATTGATCGGACGTCAAAGACCAATACTCAATTAATTAATCAATCAATCAACAAATCTGCCATTCATTGTATGTGTGTTGGTAGGGCTACGTGACAATAGGTAGCCCGCGTTTCAATTCTGTCATACGTCGTGGTGGTT
>CM055279.1:16444419-16479866 GCA_029237695.1 Conchocele bisecta
TGGGGGGGGGGATAATGTCGTACCTGTGATCAATGAGGGGTGATAATGTCCTTACCTAGGGGGATGATGCATGTATGAAGTGTCCTACCTATGATTGTTTTCAATGGGGGGGTATAATGTCCTACCTGTGATTTTCCAATGGATGTCCTTTGATTTTAATGGGGGGGGACAATGTATTGTCCTACAATGATTTTCAATGGGGGGAGGGGAATGTCCTACCTGTGATTTTTCAATGCGGGGGGTGGGGGGGGGGAGTGTTTTAATGTTCCTACCTATGATTTTCAATGGGGGGGATAATGTCTACCTATGATTTCCATGGGGGGGGGGAGGGGGGGGGATAATGTCCTACCTATGATTTTCAATGGGGGAGGGATAATGTCCTACGTATGATTTTCAATGGGGGTGTAATGTCCTACCAGTAGATTTTCAATGGGGGGAATGAGGATAATGTCCTACCTATGATTTTCAATGGATGTATAACGTGCGTACCTATGATTTGATTTTCAATGGGGAGGTGGGTGATGATGTTCTACCTATGATTTATAATGTCCTACCTGTGATTTTCAATGGGGGGGGGGGGGATTATGTCCTACCTGTGATTTTCAATGGGGGGGGGGGGGGGGGGGTTCGATAATGTCCTGCCTATGATTTTCAATGGGGGTGGTGGATACTGACCTACCTGTGATTTTCAATGGGGGTGGGATAACTGTCCTACTGTGATTTAATGTCCTACTGTGATTTTCAATGATAATGTCCTATCGATGATTTTCAATGGGGGGGGGGGATATAAGTCTACCTATGTTTTCAATGTGTATAATGTCCTACTGTGATTTTCGATGGGGGGGATAATGTCCTACCTATGATTTTCAATGCGGGGATAATGTCCTACCTATGATTTTCAATTGGGGGGGGGGGGTGGGGGGTGGGGGTGGGGATAATGTCCTACCTGTGGTTTTCAATAGTGGTATAATGAATGTTCCTACCTATGATTTCCAATGGCGGGGGGGAGATAATGTCCTACCTATGATTTTCAATGGGGGGGGGGGGGTGGGGGGGGGGGGGTATAATGTCCTATCTATGATTTTCAATGGGGGGGATAATGTCCTTACCTATGATTTTTAATGGGGGTGTGGGGTAATGTCCTACCCATGATTTTCAATGGGGGGGGGATTAATTTAACTACCTATGATTTTTAATTGGGGGGGGGGATAATGTCGTACCTTGTGATTTTCAATGGGGGCGGGGAGGGGTGATAATGTCCTACCTTATGATTTTCAATGGGGGTTGGGGGGGATAATGTCCTACCTGTGATTTTCAATGCGGGGGTGGTGATAATGTCCAACCTTGATATTTTCAATGCGGGGGGGGGGACCAATGTAATGTCCTACCAATGATTTTCAATGGGGGGAGGGGGATATAATGTCTTACCTGTGATTTTTCAATGCGGGGGGGTGTGGGGGGGGGGGTAATGTCCTACCTATGATTTAAACATTGGGGGGGGGGTTTTTATAATGTCCTACCTATGATTTCAATGGGGGAAGGGATTATGTCCTACCTGTGATTTTCAATGGGGGGAGGGGGATAATGTCCTGCCTATGATTTTCAATGGGGGGGGAGATCAATGTCCTACCTTTATGATTTTCAATTCGGGGGGGGGGGGGGATAATGTCCTACTATGATTTTTCAATGGGGGAGGTTATAATGTCCTACGTATGATTTTCAATGGGGTGGGGGGGAGGGTAATGTCCTACAGTGATTTTCAATGGGGGGGGGATAATGTCCTACCTATGATTTTTCAATGGAGGGGGGGGTATAACGTCGTACCTATGATTTGCATTGGGTGGGGGGGAGGGGGGGTGGGGGTGGGTGATAATTGTTCTACCTATGATTTATAATGTCCTACCTGTGATTTTCAATGGGGGGGGGATAATGTCCTGCGTGATTTTCAATGGGGGAGGGGATAATGTCCTACCTGTGTTTTCAATGGGGGGGATAATGTCCTGCCTATGATTTCATTGGGGGGTGATAATGTCCTACCTATGATTTTTCAATTCCGGGGGGGGATAATGTCCTACCTATGATTTTCAATGGGGGTGGGGGAGGATAATGTCCTACGTATGATTTTCCAATGGGGGGGAGGGGGTAATGTCCTAACAGTGATTTTTCATTGGGGGGGGAGGATAATGTCCTACCTATGATTTTCAATGGTGGGGGGGATACGTCGTACCTATGATTTGCAATGGGGAGGGGGGGTGGGGTGATAATGTTCTACCTATGATTTATATGACCTAACTGTGATTTTCAATGGGGGGGGGGATACTGTCCTGCTATGATTTTCAATGGGGGGTGGATACTGACTACTTGTGATTTTTCAATTGGGGGGGGGGATAATGTCCTATCTGTGATTTTCAATGTGGGGGGATAATGTCCTATCTATGATTTTTCAATGGGGGGGTGGGGGGGGGGGATTAATGTCCTACCTGTGCATTTCAATGGGGGGGGGAGGGGGGGGGGGATAATGTCCTACCTATGATGTTCAATGGGGGGGTATAATGTCCTACTGTGATTTTCAATGCGGGGGGTGGGGGGGTGGGGTAGGGGGTAATGTCCAACCTTTGATTTTCAATGGGGGGGGGAAATGTAATGTCCTAACCAATGATTTTCAATGGGGGGAGGGGAGGGGATAATGTCCTACCTGTGATTTTCAAGGTGCGGGGGTGGGGGGTGGGGGGGGGGGAAGGGGGGGTAATGTGGGCCTACCTATGATTTTTCAATGGGGGGGGGATAATGTCTACCTATGATTTTCAATGGGGGGGAGGGGATAATGTCCTACCTGTGATTTTCAAATGGGGGGGATAATGTCCATGCCTATGATTTTCATGGGGGGGATAATGTCCTACCTATGATTTTTCAATTCGGGGGGGGGGATAATGTCCTACCTATGATTTTCAATGGGGGAGGATAATGTCCTACGTATGATTTTCAATGGGGGGGGGGGGGTAATGTCCCTTACCAGTGATTTTCACTGGGGGGGGGGAGGAGGGGGGGGATAATCCTACCTAATGATTTTCATGGACGGAGGGGGGGTAACGTCGTACCTATGATTTGCAATGGGGAGGGGGGGTGGGTGATAATGTAATTTTCTACCTATGATTTATAATGTCCAACTACCTGTGATTTTTCAATGGGGGGGGGGATAATGTCCTGCCTATGATTTTCAATGGGGGAGGGGATAATGTTCTACCTGTGATTTTCAATGGGGGGGATAATGTCCTGCCTATGATTTTCAGGGGTTGGGGGGGATAATGTCCTACCTATGATTTTCAATTCTTTGGGGGGGGGGGGGGGGGATAATGTCCTACCTATGATTTTCAATGGGGGAGGATTAATGTCCTACGTATGATTTTCAATGGGGGGGGGGGGTGTAATGTCCCTACCTAGTGATTTTCATTGGGTTGGGCGGGGGAGGATAATGTCCTACCTATGATTTTCAATGGAGGGGGGGTGGGGGGATAACGTCGTACCTATCATTTTGCAATTGGGGGAGGGGGGGTGGGTGGATAATGTTCTACCTATGATTTTCAATGGGGGGGATAATGTCCTGCCTATGATTTTCAATGGGGGGGTGGATACTGACCTACCTGTGGATTTTCAATGGGGGGGGAGGGGGGGATAATGTCCTACATGTTATTTTCAATGGGGGGGGGGATAATGTCCTATCTATGATTTTCAATGGGGGGGGGGTGGGGGTGGGGATAATGTCCTACCTATGATTTTCAATGGGGGGTAGGGGGTGGGGGATAATGTCCTACTGTGCATTTCAATGGGGGGGGGGGCTTGGGGGGGGGGGGATAATGTCCTACCTATGATTTTCAATTGGGGAGGTGATAATGTCCTACCTATGATTTTCAATGGGGGGGGTAATGTCTACTGTGATTTTCAATGGGGGTGGGGGGTGGGGGTAGGATAATGTCCTACCTATGATTTTCAATGGGGGGGATAATGTCCTACCTATGATTTGCAATGGGGAGGGGGGGTGTGGGTGATAATGTCCTATCTATGATTTATAATGTCCTACCTGTGATTTTCAATTGGGGGGGGGGGCGGGGATAATGTCCTACCTGTGATTTTCAATGGGGGGTGGGTAATGTCCTTACATATGATTTTAAATGGGGGGGGGGATAATGACCTACCTGTGATTTTCAATGGGGGGGATAATGTCCTACCTGTGATTTTCAAATGAGGGGGATAATTTCATACCTGTGATTTTCGATGGGGGGGATAATGTCCTAACCTATGATTTTCAATGGGGGGTGGGGGGGGTAGTAATGATAATGTCCTACCTATGATTTTCAATGGGGGTGATAATGTCCTACATGTCTTTTTTACAAGGGGATACTGTCATCCTGCGTTAAAATATATAGTGGGGATAATGTCCGGAGTGGGGGTAATGTCCGGGGGTGGGGCGGGGATAATGTCCGTTCCCCGATTAAATAACTGAGCCCGGGCTCGTTTATTATAATAATGTTGGTTGGGTGCGTGTTGATGACGCACTATGTCAGTAACTTAGATGTGAGCCCGGATGTTGTAATGTGTCACCCATAATATAACTTGTATTGCAAAACAATTGGATGTGCTTAAAACAAACGTTTGTAATAAAGGAAGCAATCAACTGGGTATTATATCTGGCGCGGCACGGAAACGGGATGTGCTCGGCAAAGCCTCGCTCATCCCGTTTCCTAAGCCTTGCCAGATATTGTTTTCCCATTCACGGCACTAACCTACTATTCTCTATTGATATGGCAAGTGAAATGTGCCTAGGATTGCAGGGTGGCTTTGAAGGGTACGGAGCACCGCAGGGGACGTATAATTATTTTTTTATTAATTCGTTCCAACGAAATAACAATTCGTTCCCTCAATTTAACAATTCGTTCCCTCGAATTAACAATTCGTCCCCACGATATAGCAATTCGTTTCCGCGAATTAACAATTTGTTCACACGAAATAACAATCTGTTCCCTCAATTTAACAATTCGTTCCCTCTAATTAACAATTCGTTCCCACGATATAACAATTCGTTCCCGCGAATTAACAATTTGTTCCAACGAAGTAACAATTTGTTCCCTCAATTTAACAATTCGTTCCCTCTAATTAACAATTCGTTCCCACGATATAACAATTTGTTCCCACGAATTGACAATTCGTTCCCGTGGGAAGGAACTTGTTATTTCGTGGGAACGAATTGTTAAATTGAGGGAACGAAATGTCATTTCGTGGGAACGTGGAGTTTTACGTGGGGTTTTACGTCCGTTCAACAGCAGCAAGATCAGACGGAAGTTCACCTGTATATGGTATTGATTGGAGTTTTACGTTGAGTTTTTACGTGGGGCTTTACGTCCGTTCACCAACAGCAAGACTAGACGGAAGTGCACCCGTATATGGTATTTATTGGAGTTTTACGTGGGGTTTTACGTCCGTTCACCAACAGCAAGACCAGACGGAAGTGCACCCGTATATGGTATTTATTGGAGTTTTACGTGGGGCTTTACGTCCGTTCAGCAGCAAGGTCATACAGTATAACCTCTCTAAACCGGACACCATGGCGATCCAATTTTCTTTAATTTAGACCGGTTTCACTGTAATTTATTTCATTGCCAAGTATGTACATGATTGAGAATGAAAAACATTGTTCATAGAGTGCTTAATTACAGTGGAACCTCTCTAAACCGGACACCCTGGGGACCTTCAGTCAGAGTGAGGTTGCAGGGAAATGCCATAAAACATTAACAGTAAACGAAATAAATAGAAACAAATACATCTAACTACTGTCTGTTTCACGAAAGCTGCCCAAATTTTACGGCCATGTAAATTATTAAAAAACAATATTGTTTTCGATAATATTAAATTAAAGGAAAATTTAAGAATGTGCCTTCTTTTTATTTCGTGAAATTTGGTCAAATATTGGTTTTATTACGAAAAATTGATTTCTCTATGGGAATTTAACATGGGTAGAGGAGAAAAAGAGGTAGAGGACTTGTGGGAGGAGTCAAAAAACAATTTTTTTTTGTAAATTGACTGCGAAACCTGGCTAGATAGCTTGGAAATGATCTAACTAAGAAAACGAAAGTTAAATTTTAAAAATTGGTCCAGTATTTCTGAAATTCTAAAAAATTTCCCCATGTTAAATCCCCATAGACATCTTCACTCCGTGAAGATGTCTATGGGGATTTAACATGGGGAAATTTTGTTTCCGCAATAAAATCAATATTTGACCAAATTTAACGAAATAAAAAGAAGGCTCATTCTTAAATTTTCCTTTAATTTAATACTATCGAAACAAATATTGTTTTTGAATTGTTTACATGGCCGTAAAAATTGGGCAGCTTTCGTGAAACAGACTATAGAAACAAAATTGCTACCCCGCTCCATACCTCTCGCTAGTTAAAGGTGCATGCCCACTCAGTAGACACTCAGTAGACACTCAGTAGACACAAACTGTTATTTGTATCAGAGACATCATCTGAGACATTTTCTGGCAAAACAAACATTCATTCACCATTACCCCACGTATTGATTGGCATTATTATACATTTTATATCAGACCTAAATGTCAACACTGATATCAGGGGCGATAACCGTGTTTCCTTAAAATGTTAACGGACATGACTATTTGTTCTCTGTATTTATGTTTTTATGCGCAATGATCATACTTTATAATCTGCCGAAAATATGATTTGTTCAGGTGACGCATTTAAATAGTATAAATAATTAAAAAAATGTCATGCCTCCTTTGCATATGAAAATAGCCGGATACCACCGCGCGTCACTATCAGTAAAATAAACATTACTAAATGATTATATATGTATGGACACTCGTAATGTTTAGAACTGGTGGAATAGTGACACAATTATACACTTATTTAATTCCTATAAAGAACATTTTGTGCCTTTAAAATCACGGAGACGAATTATTGTAGCTAACATATAACATGCAACATAGCATATGATAGTGATGCTTTATGGCATGTCTTCATGTATATCCGTTATTATAGTTTGCTTTATTTTATTCAATTGACTTTCAAAGACAGAGTATTAACCCTTTTAACCCGAAATCCCGCTATAGCGGTTTATGCAAAAAGTGCAGATCCAGATGAGCCGGCTCGTAACGAGCCGTCTCATCAGGATCTGCACTTTTTGCAAGTAATTTTCATATTTCTTAGAACAAAAACATCCCCTTTTCATAAATGGACGAATCTGAAAATCATTTTGTGACCATCGGATTGGTCGGAACATTAGCATATCACAGTCCATTCCAGTTCCTTAGGGTTGAAAGGGTTAATGTCATAATACACGAAATATGTAAATGGGATCATTACGGCAAGTGCGTTATATGTTCGGTACATGATACTGTGCTTATGCAATATATCCGTTGAAGAGTTCAGAAGCAATTCGGCGTAACCTCGTTTCTTATGAAAGTAGAGAATCTATGAAATTAATACTTACGTATGAACAATTTCACCCACTATTACATTTTAATGGCAATATAGGTGTACATACATGAAAATAATACAATGTACTCCAATGTTGGCTATATATTATCCATAGGATAATCCATATGTTGGTGATGGTGTATCTTTACCGAATAAGCCCAATAAATGGCGGTAAGGATCCGGGGCCCGTTTCACTAAACTTCCTACGACTAAAATCTTCCTATTATTAATAAGTGTAAATTTAGGATCGTCTGGAAATTTCAATTGATGGATTTACATTTATCGAGCATAGGCTGCATATGCAGCCTATGCTCAATAAATGTAAATCCAATTATTGTTTACAAGAAAACCTTGTTAATGTGACATTTACAGACTATTATAATTTTGCACTTATGAACATTTTAGTCGTAAGAAGCTTAGTGAAACGGTCCCCAGGTCCCTAATTCACTATAGCAGTTGCAGCCAAGACTAGCCTAGACAATCGCAGCTATACGGATGTCTTTTACTATTTCATCTGTCTGTTAAATGTTTTGGATTTATCCCGTCAACACAGTGCGTATGTGCCGTGAAACACGGTGCCTTGAAATATTTTTGATATCCTGTCAATGCGACCTGATCACTGCGTATGAATATGTGCGGTGGCTGGGATTATTTTGTTTGCATTTTAAAGCCATTAGTAGGTGTTGACGGGATAAATAGAATAGTAGGTTAGTGCCGTGAATGGGAAAAATATCTGGCTCGGCTCGGAAACGGGATGTGCTCGGCAGAGCCTCGCCCATCCCGTTTCCTAAGCCTTGCCAGATATTTTTCCCATTCACGGCACTAACCTACTATTCTCTATTTCTCTCACTGAGACACCTGCTGTGTAATATTTTTGTCACAATCACAGCCCATTCTCAGTGATTCTGTCTTTGCGATTTGCTGTCTTTACCTTATCATTATTTTAGAAAAACATTCATAAACCAATGAGAAACATGTAAGTACACAAATCTTCACGCAATGTAATGTAATGTACATAGAGCAAGTGAGCAATGACTCGCGTATACCCCGGCCGCCGCATGGACCGAACAGCAATACTTTACAACATATAACAATATATAAGTAATTTGAACTTGACTTTGGGCACAAAGGCCGTGTGGAGCCGGTTTTTGTAATGTGAAGTTTCAAGTGAATCGGAATGATGGTTGCAGAGATATTTGATAGTTAAAAACTTCAACGCAACAATTTAAAAAACTTTAACGCAAATTGTATAAGTAATTTGATCTTGACCTTGCATACAAAGGCCGCATGGATGTGGTATGGAAATATGGATGATGATAATCAAGTACATGTATATGAAGTTTGAAGTCAATCAGAGATAATGTGTACCTTAAACAGAGCTCCATATAAGCTGCGTATTTTAGTAACTACCCAATGGAAATTGCCAAAACACCCAATTGAAATCATAAGTAGCGAGTATCAAAAAGTAATACCAATTTTGTGGTACCTTTATCATGCTGCAGAAAACAATAAACAGACCACGAATATAGCATATTTTTCTTATTGTACACATCTTGGTATTTCATTAGAATTGTCTACAAGTGCAAGGAGACAATTCTAATGAAATGCCAAGACATGTTTTCATTTCGAAGCAAACCATTCAAAAATTGCTGTCTGTTGATGTGTAAACAGTAGTGTGATTTTATTTTATCCAATTAAAATTTTGAAATACCCAATTGCTTCAGAAATGATGGAGTGACAACTACATGTAAATTACTAATTCCTTATCTGGAGCCCTGGCGGAAAACTTGAATGCAAATAATTAAAAAATGATTTAACGCAACTGTCTAAGTAATTTGACCTTGAAATTGGACATGAAGACCGCGTGGGTGTGGTATGGAATGAAAATATGGATGATTTATATATGCACGTATATAAAGTTTGAAGTTAATCAGACTTACCGTTGCAGAGATACATTGTAATCGGTACCCACAAACTTTAACTTAACTCTTACGGACAGACGACGGACGGACGAACATATTCGGACGAACTGACGGAATGACGAAAACAAAGGTCAAACACTAAATAAGTTAGTGTTCATGAATTGGAGTTTTAACAAAATAGTATCGCAAACGAAGCGACCGGAGCGGAGTTGCGATACTATTTTGTTACAATTTCAATTCATGAACACTAATTTATTTAGTGTTTGACCTTCGTTCCGACCAATGGAAGACATGTACTTGTGGTATGCAAATTAGATAGCAAGATGACCCCAATGTTTCATGGAATTTGTCAACAGCACTTAAGAAAACACAATTGTAAAGGTACATAGAGAATAGTAGGTTAGTGCCGTGAATGGGAAAAAATATCTGGCAAGGCTCAGGAAACGGGATGGGCGAGGCTCTGCCGAGCACATCCCGTTTCCGTGCCGCGCCAGATATTTTTTCCCATTCACGGCACTAACCTACTATTCTATTTATCCCGTCAACACCTACAAATGGCTGTAAAATGCAAAGATTGTATTGACCGGATATCAAAAATGTTTCACGGCACCGTGTTTCACGGCACATATGCACAGTGTTGACGGGATAAATATTATTTATTGGGCCTGTCTGTCATGAAACATTGGGGTCATCGTGCTATCTAATTTGCATACAACAAGTACATGTCTTCCATTGGTCGGAATGAAGGTCAAACACCAAATAAATTAGTGTTCATGAATTGAAATTTTAACAAAATAGTATCGAAACTCCGCTCCGGTCGCCTCGTTTGCGATACTATTTTGTTAAAACTCCAATTCATGAACACTAACTATAATATAGAACGTACGACAGGGCAAAATGTAATAATATAATGGGCCCTGTCACCAATTCGGCAAGACAATATACACAAATAAGTATCCAGACATAAACTCACCAACAAAGTTGTTATAAGTAATATGAAACACGTAGACAACATATAATACAAAACAAACTTCCAACTGCAAAGTTGCACCCAACAACATCCACACAACACTAGTTGGAGCAAAATAAAGTATCTGTCTCATATGTGTGTGATAATTCCTTGTAAAATACTTGATTGTTCGCCCGTGTACATGAATAGCGGGATATTATCTTGTATGCATGCGTCGCGTAATAGCAAACATGTGTCATACTCTAATGAATTGTTCCGCACAACTTGGAATGGAAGCCCTTCCCTGTAGGCATGCGTTATGCGGAGCAAAGGTGTGTACTGCTGTAATGACTTGTCCACATTAGTGATTTAATGAAGTGTCTACATACTTTGAATATATAGCTGTTCCCCTGTATGTATGTACGCGTCATGACGGAGCAAACGTGCGTATTGGTGTAATGACTTGTCTACATACTTTGTATGGATAACTGTTTCCCCGTATGCATGCGTTATGTCACAGCGAACCTGGTGGTAACGTTACTGGGCCATATGATGCGACTAGTGGTAACGTTACTGGGCCATATGATGCGACTAGTGGTAACGTTACTGGGCCATATAGGGATTCTTGGATATACTAGGATTCAAGGGCTGTTTCTCTGCATGCATGCGACATGTCGGAGAAAACGTGTGTAACTATTTAATGAATTATCCATATACATGTACTTGCAATAGATTGGCTGTTCCCCTGTACGCATGAGCGATGTCAGAGCAAACATGTATACTGATGTAATGATGTGTCCACATACTTTGAATAGATAGCTGTTCTCCTGTATGTATGCGTCATGTCTGAACAAACGTGTCAATTATTTAATGACTTGTTCACATGCATGTACTTCGTATGGATAGAGGGCTGTTGCCTTGTACAAATGCGTAATGTCAGATGATATACTCATTGAATGGTGATCCTGTCTATAGGAGCAGGTAGAAACGAGAAATAAAAGTATCTACATAGGGAATGACATAAATGCGTAATGTCAGATGATCTACTCATTGAATGGTGATCCTGTCTATAGGAGCAGGTAGAAACGAGAAATAAAAGTATCTACATAGGGAATGACATAAATGCGTAATGTCAGATGATATACTCATTGAATGGTGATCCTGTCTATAGGAGCAGGTAGAAACAAGAAATAAAAGTATCTACATAGGGAATGACATAAATGCGTAATGTCAGATGATATACTCATTGAATGGTGATCCTGTCTATAGGAGCAGGTAGAAACGAGAAATAAAAGTATCTACATAGGGAATGACATAAATGCGTAATGTCAGATGATATACTCATTGAATGGTGATCCTGTCTATAGGAGCAGGTAGAAACGAGAAATAAAAGTATCTACATAGGGAATGACATAAATGCGTAATGTCAGATGATATACTCATTGAATGGTGATCCTGTCTATAGGAGCAGGTAGAAACAAGAAATAAAAAATATCTACATAGGGAATGACATAAATGACGTAGCTCGGTATTTTTACGTCACCGACGGTCTATCGGACTCTGTCAATAAATGGAACAATATTTTAAAAAACTATGACAAACAGAACTGCAAAAGAAATATAGTTTAGTTGCATATCGGCACAGTAACGTTACCACCAGTCGCTTCATGTCTCGTATGTAATATGTATGGAAGTGCCACTATTTGGACCATGGTTGTGCCCAGTAACGTTACCACCAGTCGCATCTTGTATGATATAGAAGATGTACAGAAGTGCCCCTATTTGAACCATTTTAGTGCCCCTATACGGGACCTGTTACCGATTTCCCTGATATGCATAGGGCCCAGTAACGTTACCACCAGTCGCATCTTGTATGATATAGAAGATGTACAGAAGTGCCCCTATTTGGACCATTTCAGTGCCCCTATACGGACCATGTTACCCGAGTACCCCTATATGGCCCAGTAACGTTACCACCAGTCGCAGCAAGTATGGTATAGACTACATATGGAATTTCCCCATATTTGGACCATTTTAGTGCCCCTATACGGACCATGTTATCCGAGTGCCCCTATATGGCCCAGTAACGTTACCACCAGTCGCATCTTATAAAGTATCTAAATAGCATACAAACAGGTGCCAGTATGCGTCACATATAACACAGTATAAATATGATACAGTTGTTTGTCTTGGACTGTGCTGTTACGCAGGCTGATCTGGGACTACGCTGGTGACAAATACCGTCAGGTCCTTCCTTCATAATTGTTGGTACACATACAATGGTTCCCTTATATACTACTTAGTGTCATACCACTCGATGAGAGCCTTTACATGGCATGTCGCACTAGTACTTTGAGGCAGGCTGATCTGGGACTACAATGGTGACAAATGTCGTAAGATACTTTTCTCACCTGTTGTAGCACATACAATGGTTCCTGTATATACTGATCAGGGTTATATATCGATGTAAGCCTTTAAAATACATGTTTATAAGTGCCCCTATTTGGACCATGTTAGTGCCCTTAATACGGACCATGTTACCCGAGTGCCCCAATAGGGACCGTATCGCTACCAACCCCTCTCAGACGTTTCGGCCCACTTTGGTCATTATGGTACACTCGGTAATTTTTTTAAAATACTGGTAATGTATATAGCAAGACAGCGTCAATCTTTAATGCTGATCAGATTTACGTTTCGGACTGTCACTGTTTCGGATCATGGACGTGTCGGCCCGTGGACGTATCGGCCCGTGGACGTATCGGTCCGTATCCGTGCGATTAATTTCGGCCCACGGCCACGTTCAGAACAAAACATATTTATTTTCTGCTCATCTCGTAGGAAATATTGGCCAACAATCAAACACGATATCAAGTTCACCCATATTATACGAGATGGGTTTGAGATGCTTTGAAAATGGCGTCTCCATAACCGTGTAAATTCTGCGTTTATTAGAGGCACTAATTTCGTGAAAATCAGCCAAAATGTTGGTCATTTCAACGTACTAGGGGGGGGGGGGGGGGGTGGGGGGGGTGGGCGTCTATTAGAGTATGGGCGTCTATTATAATCTTTACGGTACATTTGTTATATTCTATTCTATTCTATTCTATTCGATTACTTTATATTAATTTATATCATATTCCATTCCATTCCATTCTACTCTATTCTATTCTATTCTATTCTACTATTCTATTCTATTCTATTCTATTCTATTCTATTCTATTCTATTCTATTCTATTCTATTCTATTACTTCACTTTACTTTACTTTACTTTCTATTAAATTCCATTCCATTCTATTCTATTCTATTCTATTATTTTCTATTACTATACTTTCTATTATATTCCATTCCATTCCATGCCATTCCATTCCATTTTATAATATTCCATTCCATTCCATTCCATTCCTTTCTATTCTATTCTACCGTATTATACAATACACATATCAATGCATGCCCATCCCTGTCCAGTAGGGGAGGAATGGCTGGGTACATACATGGGAATTAAACAGCCTAGCAAACCTGGGTGCGCGAATTAGACAACCCAACTTAAAATAATATTACATATCCCCATGTCAGCTCGTACTATCTTGTATATAGAACAAATCATCGCTGCTCACTACACCAGCTATTAGACACACAGTTAATTCCCAGAAATATGTCTAATTCCGGGGGAGTTTGTGGGATTGATCCACTCTCCGGTGATATGTGAATTTAAAAGTTGTATTTTAATAAACCAAAGGGACATAATTCAAATATACCAAACAGATAATAAATTCCTTCTTATCTCCCTTTTAGCTCATAGTATCAGAAAGCACATTATGTATTTTCTTCATAACTACGACATGGTTTACATCTATCATGCCTATTGTCACAGACACGGACCCAGGACTGAGAAAATGGCTCATTCAACAATTTACCCTACCCACCCACCCACTTCGATACATATGTATCGAAGTGGGTGGGTGGGGTATATTTTGAATGGGCCATTGTGTGAATCCCGGGTCTGAGCATTTAACCTGTTAACTTATGCACACAAACTATTAAAGTTGCAGTCCCATTTAGTAGACATAAACTATTCTTTATAGGACTCAAATAAGTGTATAATTGTGCAATATTCCATCAGTTTTAAAATGTGCAAGTGCCCGCTATACAGATGTACTCATTCAGGACATTTTTAAATTATTTATACCAGTTAAATGCGTCACGTGAAAAAATTTAAACCGCCCCTGATATCAATGTGGAAATTCACGTTTAATATAAAAAGTATAATAGTGTCAATTAATAGTCAAGTAATGGTACATGAATATTTATTTTGCCCTAAAAATGTCATATCTAAAGAATAGACAATAAGTATGTCTGCCTATATTATAATCTGGCATGTGTGACTCTAGCTTTAAGTATTAAATAATTTGTATTTATACATTACTCGTGACATGTAGAAGAACTGGGACTAACCGAAATGGCGACCAATTGATGCAGACCATGGAACTGCGCGGGATGACAATAAGCCGGGTTTTGTTAGGTCATAGCGCACAGGTAACCCACAGTAAATTGCAATACAGTGGAACCTCTCTAAATCGAACACCAAGGTAACGTTGTCTGTGATCTTGTTTTTGATGGGTTTCTTTGTCATTTATCTCAGGTGATACTGCATGTTCGTGATCGCATATCACACAGCTATGGCTCTGCATGATGAAATGCCTGATTTACAGTGTAGCCTCTCTAAACCGGACACCCTGGGGACCTGCCAGGGTGTCCGGTGTAGAGAGGCTCCACTGTATAAAGTTCTACACCTTGTAACGTCAAATTGCCTTGACCACCTCATATATGTAATCTTCCCCTCAGTGCGTCTTGTCAAGAATATAATAATTGTACACCAACCCATTTTAACGACATGCTCCACAATACAGACACTTCGCCGCATTGTCCGAACGTACCTATATCTTATTATCGTGTCTGACACTTGTAAAACCATCACCACGTGAAGTCATAGCCATGTGAAATCTTACAGATAATTATTTATTTACGTCTCACCATTAGTACACTTACAGCAGTAACCTGACTTTTCTGTTTATTACGCCCTACACCAGATACAGATACATTATATTTACAACTGCCATTCAGTATAGAATTATGAGAGACGATATATATATACATGCTCATATAACGCGCATTTCAGAACACTACAACGTACGAAAGACCATGAGTTGACGTACATTTGTGCAGGGTATTGCAGCAAATACATCACCTGTTGCAATCATGACCATGTGACCTGCAGCAATCATGACCATGTGACCTATAGCAATCATGACCATGTGACCTGTAGCAATCATGATCATGTGACCTGTAGCAATCATGACCATGTGACCTGTAGCAATAATAACCATGTGACCTGTAGCAATCATGACCATGTGACCTGTAGCAATCATGACGTGACCTGCAGCAATCATTACCATGTGACCTGTAGCAATCATGACCATGTGACCTGTAGCAATCATCTCTCTTCTTAGCATTTTTTTCATATGAAATCAGTAAATTCGGTTAATAAACATCGTATTAAAAGTCACCACTCATATAATTATATAAAATTATATATATTGCTTGTTAGAAGCGTGACGGCTCTTTCATTGATGGAATAGCGAACAGTGCAGATCCTGATCAGACTGTGCGGATGCACAGGCTGATCTGGATCTACACTGGTCGCAAAACCCATACTCCCTATTTCTCCACAGCCACACGTACGACCCTATTGTCCTCTGACCTTCGTGTTACCCTCTGAGTTCATGGAACGCCAAATCTACATAAACTTAAAAAATAATTAGTGCTAGCTGTAAATAATTGGAGCGAGAATTACTTATTTAGAGCTAGATCCAAATGATTTAGACAGCTCTTCAAATTATTTGGAGCTAGCTCTAACTATTTAATACTAGCTCTAATTGTTAGATATTAAATAATTACAGCTAGCATTAAATATTTAGAGCTCACATTAATTATTTGAGTTTATGTAGATTTGGCGTTCCTGGAACGTTCCTGGACACGCCGAATCTACATAAACTGAAATAAATAATGCTGGCTCTAAATAATTAGAGCTAGCATTAAATAGTTATAACTAGCTAAATTATTTAGAGAGCTCTTCAAATAGTTTGGAGGTACATGTAGCTCTGAGTTTGGTGTGGTTTTCTTGGTTTGGTGTTGTCCTCTACTCTTCTACGTTTGGTGTGGTCCTCTACATTTGGCGCGGTCCTCTGGGTTTTAAGTTGTCTTCTTCTCCTCTACGTTTGGTGTGGTCCTCTACATTTGGCGCGGTCCTCTGGGTTTTATGTTGTCCTCTTCTCATATACGTTTGGTGTGGTCCTCTACATTTGGCGCGGTCCTCTCGGTTTTGTGTTGTCCTCTACTCCTCTGAGTTTGGTCTACTCCTCTGAGTTTGGTCTGGTCCTCTGAATGTATTTTTTCGGCAAATTTCGATAAAGTGGGCATGGCGGAAAGGTGTATTGCAATATATTATGAAGTGACAGCAACGATTACAAATTACACCGTCGTATGGTATGGCTATTAGACACCTGTGTGCCATAAATTGTGTGTCGGACACGGCAGTGACATGTATACTTATTTCAAACACTGTTTTTGTAAAAGGTATTCGCCACCTGGTGTGACTTGTCAAATAAATATGTCCGGCCGTTATTTATCGGCATTACATTCCAGTAAAGAAGTTTTACCAAGCAGTGCACAACACGTATTCTTATGGTGGTACGAATTGTTGTCAAATCTGAAAATGTATATCTGAACAAAAGTATACACATATTATTTTAATCGTTTGTAAATGTTGTAATTCACGCACGCACGCACGCACGCACGCACGCGCACACAGTCGATATTCAGCACTAACCCGAATGTTCTGTCTGTGACGCATATCAGCGAGTGATAGCAACAGTGAAACTACTGAAATTTAACCGTTAAAAGTTCATCCGATATACTAGAAGAATGTTACTGTACGTAGAACCATTTACACATTTCTTCAAGTTTCTCATGAAGTTGGGGTATACATTTTATGATGGGAATAATATAGTTATTATCGTAGATACAATGCCCGATTTAACCTCTATGGTAATATGGGTTAATCTTAAGTGTGATTATAGTCATAAAAATAATATCTCTTGATATACGAGTATACAATAATATACACTTGGCTTGCATATGTAAATAGGATCACATCGAGAATGTAGGCAAGGTCACTTGAATGGGTCAGCGGTATAAGGTATAATGGTCACTAATTGAGGGGTCAGTGGAAGAAGGGGGTTAACTCCATGGGGAGTTAGCCCCCTTCTTCCACTGACCCCTCAATTAGTGACCGTCTGAAGGGCTATCATGTGTCGATCTAACCCAAATGTTCTATCTGAAACGTATGGCGACTTGTAAGATTGGGGAGTTAAGTGGAGTACAGCTCCAACTCCTGTTCTAATATGAGACACGCCATGTCATTTTGTACCTTCTCGACATCTGCGTAATTTCATGAAATACGTTTACGAAATTTACAGTATCTTACGTAAATGGCGTCAAAAGTTGTAAAGTCCAAAATTATACTCTTGTAATTTTGAAAACTTTTTACTTTATTTATAAAAAAATATTGTAAATTTTGTAAACGTATTTAATGGAATTACGCAGATGTCCGATGGTACAAACTCACATGGCGTGCCTCATTTGCCATCATTGTACTATTTGTTCAGATCTGCATTATGTACATGTACAATGTATACATTATTTTTTGTTGAGATGTATAGCAGTGCATCCCATCAACATGAAACGGTTTAACGTTTTCTGGTTTCGAATGTCTATACTGTACATGCATTTATGTATCTAACGTGTAACGTGTACGTATCCTCTCGCCAATACGCATGAGGGGATATAGCGTTAGTGTATGTACATACGTGCGTGCGTACGTATGTGCGTACGCACGTCCTTGCGTGCACTAATAACATCTTTCATTTTTCTATAACAGATGAACCGCTTCTATTATTAATATTATCACGGCTGCCAGCGAGGGGATTAGCTTGGTGATAACGATGCCTTGTTAGGTAACGAGCTTTGTACTGGCCGAATACGTACTGACTGATAACATATTGCTGTATCATGCATTGACCTGATACGAATATCCGGGCTACAACACATTGAAAACTAATGTTGCACTGGTCAAATGGTGTCATTTGACGTTACCGAAATACGTCAATGGAATAACATCACGGAAACAAATCCGCGTTCTTTTAAACGAAAAGAACGTCATACTGGCTCAGTATGTAGCCTAAAACGTTACCTGATACATACAATAACATGATAGTGTATTTTGATATAAAGTTTATCAGGCTCGGCTCGGAACGGCAAGCCTCGGAATTCCTACCCGTTTCCTAGCCTTGCCTGATAAACTTGATAACAAAAGACACTAGCCTGGTATTCAACATGTATATAAGTTTAATGTGTCAACACTCCTAGGTCTGTCATCGGATTACACGTTGGGTGGTTTTGATCTTTAGCGAAATTCCTTTCAAGGTGTTAGCCATTAAATCGATGTAATTTCATAGTCGAACGAATTGGGTATCGGTCAATTAGGAAGTATTTATCCAAGAAAGCCCACCCCCTGGTGTGTGCATGCTACCGTTTACCTTAATATTCAATACGCCCACCCACATTGATACGTATTGAAATACATTTCATCCATTTTTTAGTACCAAGCTGACTTGATATTTGGGGATATTTTCGGTGGCTCCTTATTGAGCGGAGCCCCGCAAGGGACATGGATTTTTTTAATTAATTCGTTCCCACGAAATAACAATTCGTTCCCTCAATTTAACAATTCGTTCTCTCGAATGAACAATTCGTTTCCACGATATAATAATTCGTTCCCTCGAAATAACAATTCGTTCCCACGAATTAACAATTCGTTCCCGTGGGAACGAATTGTTATTTCGTGAGAACGAATTGTTAATTCGTGGGAACGAATTGTTAAATTGAGGGAACGAATTGTTATTTCGTGCAAACGAATTATTAAAAAAAAATATACGTCCCCGACGGGGCTCTGTATTATTGATAGCATACAGCGATATATTTCTGTTTATTTGGCAGACATACTTGACACGTGGTGTGTTACGTCCCCAAATTGGTGGCCGCCAGCAGTAATCCAGTTTGCACATTTGTCTCTGGGGCCCTAAGCCCGCGAACTGGTTCTACCCATATTACACAGATTCAAAATTCAAAATTCCCATTCGGCCCAAGTTTGTATTTCGCCTTTTGCGGACGGCGTGCAAGTCCATAGAGCCAGTGTGTAAGCAAGAAAGAAAAAGACACGTGGTGTTGATGTTTTCGGTGAATCCGTTGTCACAATGAAGGGATTAGTGGAAGAAGGGGGTTAGCCCCCTGATGGGCGGAGCTGCCCCCTTCTTCCACTGACTGAGACATTTACTTGACATATAATACGAGATCAATAGTTGCGGTGGCTCTTTAGTCACGAATTAAATGTACATGCCCACTCAGTAGGAACAAAATGTTCTTTATATTCAGATGATCATCTGAGACATTTTCTGGCAAACTAAACATTCATTCACCATTACACAATGTATTGATAGGCATTATTATACGTTTATATCAGACGTAACGTTCCACACTTATATCAGGGGCGATAAGCGTGTTTCCTTAAAATGTTACCGGACATTACTATTTATACTCTGTATTTATTTGTTGATGTGCAATTATCATACTTTATAATCTGTCAAAAATATTATTTTTGCAGGTGACGGATTTAATTAGCATAAATAATTAAAAAATACCATGCCTCAATTGCATATGAAAATAGCCTGATACCAACGCTCGTCACTATCAGTAAAATAAATATTGCTAAATGATTATATCTGTATGTCTGCCGCTCGTAATGTTTAGGAATGGTGAAACAGTGACATAATTATACACTTATTTAATTCCTATAAAGAACATGTTGTGCCTACTGAGTGGGCATGCACCGTTGTGCTCAGCGGAAGAAGAGAGGAGTTAGCCCTCTTCTGCCAATGACCGAACAACATTATGTGACATACGATATGCACATTTATTTTCGATGTTTCCTTCGTCACAAATTAATGGATCAATGGAAGAAAGGGGCTAACACCGTAGAAAATAAATATCCATATCGTATATTACATATTTTTGGGCGGTTCTTTAACCTTTCAACACCATATACTTGTATATAATTTTGGTATTGGCAAACAGTGTAGATCCTGATGAGCCGGCTCGTGACGAGCCGGCTCATCTGGATCTGCACTTTTCGCAAGTAGTTTCCATATTGTTGAGAACAAAAACACACCCTTTTCATAAATGGACTAGTCCGAACACCATTTTGTGACGATTGGTTTCAAAATAAACATATCAAAATCCATTCCAGTTACTTAGGGATGAAAGGAATTAAATCTCTCATGGAGTTATCCACCCTTCTTCCACTGGCCCCTTTAAATGTGTAAAACAATTCGTTCCCTCAATTTAACAATTCGTTCCCTCGAAGTAACAATTCGTTCCCACGATATAACAATTCGTTCCCACGAATTAACAATTCGTTCCCGTGGGAACGAATTGTTATTTCGTGGGGACGAATTGTTAAATTGAGGGAATGGCGAATTATTAATTCGTGGGAACGAATTGTTACTTCGGGGGAACGAATTGTTAAATTGAGGGAACGAATTGTTATTTTGTGGGAACAAATTGTTAATTCGAAGGAACGAATTAATAAAAATAAAAAGGTTGTACGTCCCCTGCGGGGCTCCGGAGTTGTGTATTCATGAAAAAGTGTTTTATATACTTGTTTCTGTTCAGTACATTGTCACGCTGTGGATAATCCGAATCTATATACTATGTTTTGTTCGTGCACTTGATAGTACCATGTGTGACAGCCAGGGAATTCGGGTTACTGTATGTGATAATCACACGCACTAGCCAATACGTTATGTTCGAACCGTTTAAACACCTGAACCGCAACGGCTGATGATTTGATAACTCGATTCAAATTAAATATCAATAAACAACATTAATATTCCTGTATGTCGATTATTTACCGCGCAATAAACATTCGAAATTAAAAAAATTGCCAGAAAATAAATCAACATAAAAGGGAAGTCATATATTATGTAACATTACAATAATAACGCCAGTATTTGTGTTCGTTCGTCATAAATACAATTAATATATACACCGAGGGCAACAATACATTATTGATGTTTTTTCACGTCCCAGTACCTATCAATTGATGTGTTTATCAATTGTGGGGATATTATTATTTATACCGTATATGTGCCGTGAAACATTTTTGATATCCTGTCAATATGACCTAATCACTGCATATGAATATGTGCGGTTGTCATACTAGTCGATTCTCCGATTTTGAGAATGCGGCTGGGGTTATGTTTTGCATTTTAACCCTTACAGTGCTGAATTAGAATTTATCGTCTGCTACTTAGGTTTTATTTCCCATTTTTCTCGTGACAAACATGATTTGACAGCACTTTAGAATCATTTCCAATGGAAATGATTCTAAAGTGCTGTCAAACCATGTTTTTATTAAGAAAGAATACAACATATGAAACAACAGCAGACGACACTTTTCGGTTCCCGGCTTTTAAGGGTTAAAGCTATTTGTAGGTGTTGACGGGATAAACAGAATAGTAGGTTAGTGCCCGTGAATGGGGAAACATATCTGGCTCGGCATGGAAACGGAGTAATCATTTATTTTTCCGAAATGCATTATTTCATATAGAACTAACGACTGCATATATTGATAATTAAAAGTATTGAATGTATTACATTATCACAGCCAAAATGGCGATAATGTAACGCATTCAGTATAATACAAATTAATAAATTTAACTTTAAATTGAAAATTTCTCCCTCAGAGTGTACTTCGCAAGATAAGTATACCTTGCACTTTTGGTTAAATCGGCTACAGGATCTGCACTTATCGCCGTGCAGTCAGTGACACATCGGTCCTGCTTCTAAACCGATATATTACTTCTTTTTTATTGGGATGTAATTTCGATTTGTTTCATTGGTTTCTTGCTAATAAATTTACGTTAAAGGTACATGCCCATTCAATAGGTACAAACTGTTCTTTACATCAGAGACATCATCTGAGACATGTTCTGGCAAAATAAACATTCATTCATCATTACCCCACATAGTAATTGGCATTAGTATACAGTTTACATCAGACGTACATTTTCACACTGATATCAGGGGCGATAACCGTGTTTCCTTAAAATGTTAACGGACATGACTATTTATTCTCTGTATTTATTTTTGGATGTGCAATGATCATGTTTTATAATCTGTTGAAAATATTATTTTTTCCGGTGACGTATTTAATTAGTATAAATAACTAAAAAATATCTTGCCTCATTTGCATATGAAAATAGTCTGATACCACCGCGCGTCACTATCAGTAAAAAAACAAACATTACTAAATGATTATATCTGTATAGCGGGAACTCGTAATTTTTAGAACTGGTGGAATAGTGACACACTTATACACTTATGTAATTCCTATACAGTGGGGTCAGCGTGTAAGTGCACACACGAACGAACACGACAGGTTGGTTCCAACCTGTCGTGTTCGTTCGTGTGTGCACTTACACGCTGACCCCACTGTATAGAACATTGTGTGCCTACTGAGTGGGCATGTACCTTTAACATCGTTGTGAACATTACATTTACATGTATGGGAGTATTGAATCCGTTTGTCAGCAATTTAATTAAAACTAGTTGCAATAACATAGATCACCATCTCTCATTAACGTATCGAGATATATGAAAAGCAACCCTACCGTACTCCATTTATTTTTATTTTAAATAATACAAACCTTGTTCCCGGTATTCTGTATACTATAAAGTCTCATAAATAAAGTACACTCAGACCTCAAAACGTATTGCGTGGATACAACCCGACCATACCAGTAGCATATTTCACCAACATTGCAAAGTATACTTTTCTACCAAAGTATACTTTGAGGGAGAAAAATTCAATTTTATGATAAATTTATTAATTTTTATTATACTGAATTTATTACATTATCACAGCCATTTTGGCTGTGATAATGTAATAAATTCAGTATATTAATTCTGCATATTTGTAATCATCAAATATATGCAGTCGTTAGTTCTATATGAAATAATGCATTTCAGGAGAAATAAATGATTACTCCCTCAAAGTATACTTTGGTAGAAAAGTATACTTTGCAATGTTGGTGAAATAGGCTACTGGCCAGGCGCAGATCCAGGATTTCGGGTTAGGAGGAGGGCAGATATTCTTAACCCTCCCACCCAAAATGCAGCTTAACAGGACGCGTTTGATGCGCCATATTTCATTAAAATCCATTACATAATAAGGACAATATAACAGAATACGTACTCTGAATCGGAGGCGCTTCTGGTAGTTTCAATAATTGTTGTTGTTGTTGTAACCAGGTGATCTTGCACCTTGTACATTATCCGCTGCCCATATTTCCAACCGGTATAAGTAAATAGCATAGGTTGAAGATGCGCGCCGGGGACCCAGTAATACATGTAGTTACCCCATCCACGAATTTCCGTAGACGAACTATGATATCGAAATCTTCGATACCTTATATAGTCTACAGAAATGGGTGGGCGGGGTAACTATCCACCCCCGTAGCTACGTTTTCATAAATAATGTGTGTTAATGAGAGGTGGCGATCTATTCCAAATCTACCCCACCCACCCATTTCCGTAGACAATATACGGTACCGAAGACTACGATTCCGTATACAGTCCACATAAATGGGTGGGTTGTGTAACTATTTCCACCCACGTATTTATGTTTTTCATAGATCTTGTGTGTTAATGAGAGGTGGCGACCTATGCCATTTTACCCCACCCACCCATTTCCGTAGACAATATACAGTCTACAGAAATGGGTGGGTGGGGTAAACGTTTTCGAATGGGCCATTTACAGGTTCGTGTTCCACTTCTGGTAAATATAGGATATTATGAGTGATGATTTAATATGATATATGTTAAACGAGTCTACTGAGTTCATAAACAACGAGGCTATGCCGAATTATTACACTGCAAAATGTCATTTTATGCAATAAAGATATTTCATTTGAATCTGTATTTCTGTATATGTATCAACATGACAAGTATGTACATGTACAATGGATATATATATATATATGTATATCACAGGATCCTTCCTATCACACGTGCTGTATATATAGTGCAACCTCTGTACAACAGCCACCCATGGGAAGACGCAAAACCGGCTGTTGTAGAGGGGTGGCTGTTGTAGGGAGGTTAGTTCTGAATTAAGTTTTGTCCTCTGCTGGTTATTTATTTTCTTCGATAATTCTCATCAAATACATGCTTTGACAGCATTTTAGAATCATTTCCAAAGGAAATGATTCTAAAGTGCTGCCAAAACATGTTTTTATTGAGAAAGGTTGCAAAAGCAACATCAGATGACAATGTTCGTGCTCAGCAGCCTAAGGGTTAGACATAGAGGAAATAATCCATTTGGTATATAAAATAGCGGATGTTACAGAGAGTGTTGTTGTACACAGGTGGCCGTTCGGTGAGGTTCCACGGTATGAATTTTCATTCATATATAGAGGATATCCATATTTGTGCAACGAATATGACATATATTTTCATTGAGTGGTGTGAGATGTCCATATTTCACGAGTGCCGTAAGGCACTCGTGAAATATGGACATTTCACACCACGAAATGAACATATATGTCATATTCGTTACAAAAATATGAATATTATATTTAATATATACCGCTCCATGGAAATTAGCAGTTTGTTAGACTGTATACGGTAATGAATGTGTATTTGCAGTCTATTTGCGCTGTTTTCTTTCAGATGCGCGTTATGAATATAGATAGCGGAAGTAGTCGTATTTTCACCGGATGTTGTTTATTTCATCGATGAGAACATATGACTTTTATTTACATCGTATAACAATGTATTTCATGGGTAGGTATATAATAAAACATAATATTTGATTTATCTCTTCTATGAAGTGTCGCTATCATAAGAGTGCAGAGACTCATAAATATTTCTATGTACGTTCCAGAAATTTCGGCGTGAAATAAAATATCGAGGATACATTTGATAATATTATAGATCATTTCTGGAATATATTGGGAAATATTTGTGCACGTTTTGTGTTTTAAACTGATTCTACACATTCGTTCGTCTTAGTGTCCTGAACGCTATTGCTGTCCGAATTAGGATTCGTCACCAACTGCCATGATGGATTACCGGACACGACCATCTTGTCCGCCATGTTTGTGGCACGTGACTGATACAGACTGAGCGGAAATACGCCCGGAATGGCCGGGTTATCACATTTTTCGGGAGATGAGGAATTCGCGTGTAACCCGACCATTTGTGGAGAGGCAAAGCCATTGGCTGAAATCATTGTTGGAAAGATAGCACCGTGTGTGTTAAGATTCAGCCCGCCATTGCTCACTTCCGGTGGAGTCGTCTGTTGTGACGTCATACACGACTGAGACGTTGCAACTGGACAAGTAGAAAAACTGGAGCACCGGAAATCAATCCCATTGGCGATTGTGCTGTCACGTAATTAGATCCAGTGAAGCCATTGTTCGGTTGTAGGCTTTGTCGACCTTGCGTTGACTTCGTTGTTTCTGACTCGCGTTTATTTACTCGTAAATCCAGTGGATACATATCGTCATGACTCGTACCGGAACGTATTGCTTGTTGTTGTTGTTGTTGTTGTTGTTGTTGTGGTGAGTCTTTTATTGGTAATTTAATTTCTGTGGTTTTAATATCAGGGACCGGTGAATCACAGTGTTGTATTTTTCCAGTCACGTGATCGATAATATCGCGTCGCGTGTTCTCGTCAACGGATCTCGTCTGCTCGAGAAACTGCGCGATTTCGTTGAGACACTTGGTATATCCTGCAGTATATCCATTTGTATTTGATACATTTCCTGTTCTTGCTCCAACCGAGGCTGAAATAACAATACTGTTTTCTGAACAATTGCTTTTGCTAAGTATGCACAGGGAAATATGTTCAAATAATGGCATGTGACAACAGAAAAAGTCATGGAGTAATGATCATATCATACGATAATATGCAAACTCATTCAAAAGAGATATGTCCGACAGTTTAGTGGAGCATAGCACATGTTAAAGTTGTGGACCAAGGCCTATAGATGCATTAAATATACCTAAAAGTATCAGCAAGTTACTCAAGTATATATAAGGGGAAAAAGTCTCGCCCGATGTGGGGTTTGAACCCACGACCCCGTAACACTAGCACGGCGCTCTTGCTCACTGAGCTAACCGGGCGATCGTGTCTGAGGAGTATAGCCTGAAACACAAAGTGCACCAAGGCACAATCCCGTTTACACCGTTGAAGTATTTCGAAGGGGAAAAAGTGTCGCCCGATGTGGGGTTCGAATCCACGACCCCGTAAAACGGCGCTCTTATCCACTGAGCCCCACTGGAGGTCGTGTCTCACCACTACACTCGGACACTACATTACAAATCTAAGTCAACGCTTTCAACACCACAGGCCTGTATATATAGTGATATTGGCAAACAGTGTAGATCAGGATGAACCGGCTCGTGCACTTTTTGCAAGTAATTTTCATATTTTTGAGAACAAAAAAGACCTTTTCATAAATGGACTGGTCTGAAAATTAGTTTATGATGATTGGATTGGTTGGAAAATCAACACATCAAAATCCATTCCAGTTACTTAGGGGTGAAGGGGTTAAGAAATGTGTTTTTACTCCTTCGTTATACTAGAATACAATGTCGCTTGCTTTTTAATGGGCCGTACTGGGACGGCCCCGAGACAACGGACTCTCACAAAATTGTCAACTTATTGCTATTATTTCCGTCTACTGCAGGAGCTGACAATCTAGACCAAACTCCGTACGAATAAAATGTTATAATGTTCGTAAGCGCAACATTATGATAGTCTGTACATTTGACATTAACAATGTTTTCTTGTAAATAATTATTGTATTTACATTTATTGAGCATAGGCTATTCTAAATCTGCACTTACGAACATTTCAGTCGTACGAAGTTTAGTGAAATGGGCCCCTGCAACGGTATATTACCCGATGCGCTATGTCAACGCGTGGTCGAGCTATGAATTTGTGTGTTGAATAATATTCCGCTAATTTCTTACGTTGGAAAGGAAGTGCCAGCTATTTGGTTCCTACACTACTTAATGACAGTGCAAACATCTGCCTCAAGCAATATCTATTTCTAAATACAAATGTCTGTCTTCCGTCCCAATCCTTCATTGTGTATTCTGGAAAAGGTCGTACCTTCTGAGTTTGACTGTTTGCTCTTGATGTAGTCGACCGTCATTTCCAGGATGTCTGCTTTCTCTAGCTTCGAGGGGCGCGGTGACTGAAACAATATCATGAAACGGTTTTGAATGACCATGCGAAATACAGTATCATATAACACATCATATAGTAGACTACTTCTAAACAAGATAGCCATACAGCCACAGTTGTTTTAATGCTAACTAAACATGCATGCATGCATGTTAGTGATTGCAAACGTTACATACATCTCTTCCGAATGCAATATACTAGACTTACAGTGAAACATCTCTAAGTCGGACACCCGCCTTGATCGTATATATACAATGTATATACAGTGGAAACTCTCTAAACCGGACACCCTGAGAATTTCCCAGGGTGTCCGGTCTAGAGATGTTCTACAGTAAATCAGGCATATGCCCAGTCCAATACATTCGTTCGTGTATTGCGATCGCGAACAGACAGCACCATCGGAGTTAAATGACAATGAAATCCATGAAAATTTAAGTCTATATGGTGTCCCGTTTAGAGAGGGTTCACTGTACAAACGCCACGTGAAATCAGTCAAACTTACTTACATGGAGATATTATTTCAAGTTTATGTGCGATTTATTTATTTTTTAATGTTGTTTTAATTGCGTATGCATTCGTTGAAAATCGAAATATGATTGCGTAGTTTTAATTGCCTTCTTTCATCTTGTTGCACAAAAATATTTAACTATATATCGCCAAAAAAACTGCAGATAATAAAGAATTCCCCAAATTGAATAGTTTTATTATTCGAGCGCTAGCGAATAATTATACAACTAACATCCACATTTGAGGTTTTACAGCTTTTATGCAAATAAGCATATGTCGGTCACAGCACATTTTGCGGGTTGTACTTTTGAAAAACACGGATCTTACACCATAAAAAATAGTTCCAACAGCTAGTATAGTGTGTGGCTGGAGATGAGGATACACCGGTTATCGTTTTTGCGACCAGGGCAGCGATCAGCCAGTGTCTACGCTCACTCTGACCAGGCTCTGCACTTCTCAAGGTGTATGATCACGTGGTACTAACAACAACAACAAGTACTGAAACTTCCAGAATCCATCTGATTCAAAGTACGTATTCTTTTATATTGTCCTTATTACGTAACGGATTTTGATGAAATATGGCGAATCAAACGCGTCTTGTTAAGC
Source organism: Conchocele bisecta (assembly GCA_029237695.1). Taxonomy (NCBI): domain Eukaryota; kingdom Metazoa; phylum Mollusca; class Bivalvia; order Lucinida; family Thyasiridae; genus Conchocele; species Conchocele bisecta. The sequence goes on from CM055279.1 coordinate 16,473,324, forward strand.
TGCATTTGATGGTCATTGTATTTTCGTCAAAATGCGAAGTATCGATTTCTGTGTCGACACGGAAATCAATTCTTCGCAAAAACGACAGAAGTTTGGGCGAAAATACAATGACCACCAAATGCAGCTTAACAAGACGCGTTTGATGCGCCATATTTCATCAAAATCCGTTACGCAAAAACGACACAAGTCTGTGCCGAACTCCCTGACCACCAAATGCAGCTCATGAAGACGCGTTTGCTGCGCCATATTTCATCATAATCCGTTGCATATTAAGGAACAAATCAAATAATATTTACTTTGGAGTGGGCGACGTTGTTGTTGTTGTAACCACGTGATCATGCACCTTGCTTCTGCTAATGATATAAAGCAACGTTTAGTATTTATCAGGTGACGAGCTTAGGCGAAACATAAGTGTTCGTTTCATATTACGCTCAAAATAATAATAGGTAGGTAGGTAGGAAAAACTGGTTGTCTTCCATCGACATTAGATCCACGCCCAATTTAGAGTGTCCACTGTTTAGATGTCATGGCTAACTATTTAAGTTTATATAGTGTAAACAAGTATTTAGTAATATGTATTTTACTGACAGTGACGGGGCGCGTTGGTATATCAGTCTATTTTCATAGGCAAATGAGGCATGGTATTTTGTAATTATTTATACTAATTAAATGCGTCACCTGAAAATATAATATGTTCGACAGATTATAAAGTATGATAATTGCACATCAAAAAATAAATAGTATAAATAGTAATGTTTAAGGAAACACGGTTATCGTCCCTGCTATCAGTGTGGAAAGTTACGTCTGATATAAAATGTATAATAATGCCAATGAATACGTGGGGTAATGGTGAATGAATGTTTAATTTGCCAGAAAATGTTTCAGATGATGTCTCTGATATAAAGAACATTTTGTGCTGAGTGGGTATGTACCTTTAATAGTTTATTTACGTCTCATCACATGCGTACAGTATATATATTGATGGATTTACATTTATTGAGCATAGGCTGCATATTATTATTAACAAGTACGATAATCATTACAAATACAATTCTAGAATTATAAGAGACGACATACAAACATACTATAAATACATCGCTATAACAATCAATGATTGATAGTACTTATCAATACAGTTGCCGCTCTCATCCTGTACCGAGTTAGCAACATTCCATATATGACCTAGAAATTAGCAATAAAGAGTTGGCTGCCGGCGAAGAAAATAATCTTCTAAACCATCTGGAAAATCTTTGAACTCCTATTTGTCAAGCCAATACAGGTAGGCGAGCGTAAATACATGGACATAGAGATATACACATGCTATTACATGAGTCATTCAGTTGCTCAATGTTGATCAGTGCATACATATGTGACCAGTGTAGCTCCAGATCAGACTGCGCGTTAGCGCAGTCTGATCTGGAGCTACACTTGTCATATACGCCGCAAGGCGCATTTCATCACCCGGCTGTCTAACCTATTGCAAGTATAATAAAAAACCTATTTGTCATACACATGTCTTCATTTAACATTGAACACCACTTGGTTCGGCGATCAGTGTATACACGTATCAGTCCGGCTCAATTTCGAATTTCATCAGCGAAAAAAAAAACCCGCCAACTATGTCACGTTATGGAATACACCAAAACGCACGACAAATACTGAGCACCATAATTATGTTGCATATTTACAATACTTATATAAAACGGACTGGATTCTAAGGTGGTGTGGGGTTCGAGCCTGACTAGCGGCGTACGTTGTGTCCAATGAGCAAGACACTTTATCCACACTGCTCCAGTTCACCCAGCTGTAAATGGGTACCGATAATTCGTAGTTGCTCTGTAAATACGAATTAACGGCTTCTCTCAAAATCTCGACCTCCGTTTCTCTCAAAATCTCGACCTCCGTTCTTTCTCCCATTCCTGGGAGACGGCATGCAAGGTCCTAGAGCCAGTGCCGCCGTTAAATATAAGCTAAAGAAAAGAAAAGTAAGGTGGTGTGATTCTGCACAATGTGCGTTTTCTCGTGAATCAATTTCGCTTCATTAATTGATAAAATCAATCAGGTAATGACTTTCTGTCTCGTCGCAATAATTATGTCACCTACTACATTGTTCGTTTTTAATTTCATTGGACGATCATCTCGATATGACATCTTACTTTCATCGCCTTCGACAAGTTCAATTACTTTATTGTAACACAAGAGAAACACGATTTACATTGAGACCTCTTTAAACCGAATATCTTGGTGTACGCAACTACATTAACGTTCCTTATACAGCGGAACCTCACTAAACCGAACACACCGAAATATATGTGATCTTATTGTTGATGAGTTTCCTGTAGCCGATTTCATCAAAATTGCAAAGTATACTTTTCTAGCAAAGTATACTTTGAGGGAGAAATTTTAAAAGATTTCATAAATTTATTAATTTTTATTATACTGAATTTATTACATTATCACAGCCATTTTGGCTGTGATAATGTAATAAATTCAGTATAATAATTCTGCATACTTTTAATCATCAAATATATGCAGTTGTTAGTTCTATATGAAATAATGCATTTCAGGAAAAATAAATGATTACTCCCTCAAAGTAAACTTTGCTAGGAAAGTATACTTTGCAATGTTGATGAAATAGGCTACTGGTCATTTATCTCGGGGGATAATGTCTGTTCACACAACTATGGCTCAGAATGATTTACAGTGAAACGTCTCCAAACCTAACACCCTGGGGACCCCCCAGGGTGTCCGGTTTAGAGAGGTTTCACTGTAGTACGGTTCCTCCGCCAGTACGGGGAGATAATCCGCGAACTGCAGCTGGCGGTTTATTAGCTACAACAATTCGCATCCGATATGTTATCTACGGCTACAATTTGATCCATTCAAAAATGTGAGTAACCGAAGCGCATACCCAAACCTGTTGTATGTAGGTCAAAAGTTAGTAAACTATATATTTTATGCATTTAAACAAATAATCTTTGATGTAGAACTAGTAAATTGCCAAAAATAATAGAACAGGGAAATAATTTTCCCATGGAAGTCATCTTTTCTCTTCTTGTTGTTCAACATTCAACATAACGAAATAAAGCTTTCAAATTTACAAGATATACATGGAAATGTCAGATAAACACCTTGACACGGTACAATAACAGAGATGTTTTTAATAATAATTTACTGATACAGTTTTGACAGTTTTATATCATATCAAACACGCCGGATAACCGATTGCAAAAACCACTCTTCTACGTGTTACATTAAAGAGATGGGGTTAAATTGCTACCCTCGCGTGAGGTACATGTATGGAACGGGGTAGCACTTTTGTTTCTGGCGGATTATCTCCCCGGACAGTCGGACAACCGGGCTCCAACTTGATTACCTCAGCACCTGTACATACTACGTCTATTTATCATATATAAAACTGGTATAAACTGCGGGATATCGGTAGATGTGGGAAATCCTCTATTTACAACAATGACATTTGGGAAAGAATGAAACGTGGAACTTCCCCCCACCGGGTGTCTCTCTAACTGTTATGCATTAGGTGTCCTAGTGTATATGTGCGTTTCGTGCGAATTTAACAGGTTCTACGGCCCTGGGGGTGTTTCAATAAACTTCGTACGATTAAAATGTTCGTAAGTGCAGATTTAGAATAGTTTGTAAATTTCTGTTGATGGATTTACATTTATTGAGCATAGGCTGCATATGCAGCCTATGCTCAATAAATGTGAATCCAATAATTGTTTACAAGAATACATTGTTAATTTGAAATTTATATAATTTACATTTACCATAATTTTGCACTTACGAACATTTTAGTCGTACGAAGTTTAGTGAAACGGCCCCCAGGGTCCCATTTCACTAAACTCCGTACGATCAAAAATTATCTTGCGAAAATGTTGATACTTTCAATTAACACATTAATGACAGTATGTGGTTCAGTAATGCTGCCATTCACTACATAATATGCAGAGGTCCGAAGAAGTTCATCGTAGAATTCTCAAAATTGACAGTTTATGCGAACTTCGTTGTCAATATTAGTTTCGCACGCACCAACCTCTTACTCATACGAAGTTTAGTGTAACTGGTCCCAGGTGTAGTGTACATATTCGGCGTTTTTCATTGTACCTCGCGAGGAGCAACGCAAGTAACACGAGTTTCAATGGAACAAGCAGATTTCCAACTCGAGGTAATTTGACCATTGAACCTTACTCGAGTAACACAATTCGAACCCAGCCGTGTGGTAGGTTACTAGAGTTCCAACTCAATTTGGACTCGAACGGCGACTCTGCTCGTTTCAGTGATACTTGAGTTACTCGAGTTGCTACCCGTGAGTTACAATGAAAAACGACAATTGAGACCGCTCATGGGAGGGGTATTTAAACAGTCGTCAATTAAGCCATTGTGCGGACTGTATACAATAAAGACGCATTGGGAGGGGTATTCCGACAGTCATCAATTATGTCTTTTTGTGTAATTGAAAATAACTAATGTGTGTCTGTAACATAATCGTGTCTTGATGTAACCTGACAATTTATCACGTCGTGTATGGTAGCCTATGTTATAGATGGACAGTCGGCTGAGAAGATGGTCCTTATGACGTGTGCCCAGCGTAGCCCCAGATCAGCCTGCGCATGCGCGCAGTCTGATCTGGGGCTCCGCTGTTTGTCATTTATTCATGGAAGTGGCCTTACTGTCTTAAACACATCCGTTTATTTTATTCAAATACATGTCGTGTGAATGTGCCAGTTGGTCATGATTTACAGTTGTTCAGTATGACATATTAGCACGGTAGCTTAGCTAATCTCAGCTGCTAGTATCTATTTTACTATTTCATCTGTCTTTTTTTTTTCTGTATCCTTCTAGCTGAGACCAGCCATCGTAAAATATGATCACAATAACAGCCCATTATGTCCTCGCGTTTTGCGAATAAAACTGGAATAAAAGGATAATCCAGGTCAAAGTAGGTATATTTACATGTTTATTATAGATCTGTGCAATTTTTGTAACATACCTGTGAAGTATTAAAGCGCTCGCTCGTCACAATACGTTTATTGTGACTAATTTTACAATGGGTGGCTCTCATATAAAACGATACAGTAAACATAAAAGACAGATGAAATAGTAAAAGTCATCCGTATAGCTGATATTATCTAAGCTAGTCCTAAGGTACCTTTTCACAACCGGTGGTCCATGATGGCTACATGTATATCTATAAATGTAATACATACATATTATGACACTATTTTCTAATTTTAGAAACAGCTGAAAGATTTTCAAACTCGAACTTTTATTTACTTAGTTGGATCATTTATAAATATCTTTTCAAAATGTCAGTTTTCTCGTGACTGGTCGCGTGTTTACTTGTACATGTACGAACCTGTCAGATACACGTTCCGTGATTGATCTCTGTTCAATGTTAATGACGTTGATGAAATTCCCATTACCAATCAGCAGATAAATCGTGTCATCTCCGGGCCACGTTTTAAACTCTCCCCCATAAAACCGACTTATGCATAGTTATTATGGGGGCATGTGTTAAACAAATTACGGGACGTAGTCCGGGACTAAATATTTATTGTTAACTGTTATTTTCACACTTTATTTTCTGGCATCCTGTTTAAATGTAATACCACTCCTGCCCACCCTCTCCACTACAAGACGATCAAGTCCAACACATGTCGTATTTAACCCTTTGAACCCGCTATAGCGGTTTATGCAAACAGTGCAGATCCAGATGAGCCGGCTCGTAACGAGCCGTCTCATCAGGATCTGCACTTTTTTCAAGTAATTTTCATATTTCTTAGAACAAAAACACCCCTTTTTCATAAATGGACGAATCTGAAAATCATTTTGTGACCATTGGATTGGTCGGAACATTAGCATATCACAGTCCATTCCAGTTCCTTAGGGTTGAAAGGGTTAAAGATCATTTGTGTAAGTCGGCGTAAACGTATTGTCCATTCCACGTTCTGACGAATTAAATATATTAAAGGTACATGCACACTCAGTAGGACCAAAATGTTCTTTATATCAGAGACATCATCTGAGACATTTTCTGGCAAAATAACCATTCATTCACCATTACACCACGAATTGATTAGCATTAGCATACATTTTATATCAGACGTAACTTTCCACACACACCGATATCAGGGGCGATAACCGTGTTTCCTTAAACTGTTAACGGACATTACTATTTACACTCTGTATTTATTGTTTGATGTGCAATTATTATACTTTATAATCTGTCGAAAATATTATTTTTCCTGGTGACGCATTTAATTAGAAAAATAATTATAAAATAACATGCCTCATTTGCATATGAAAATAGCCTGATACCACCGCGCGTCACTATCAGTAAAATAAATATTACTAAATGATAATATCTGTTTAGCGGGCACTCATAATGTTTAAACTGGTGGAATAGTGACACATGTATCAACTTATTTAATTCCTATAAAGAACGTGTTGTGCCTACTGAGTCGGCATGTACATTCTGTTTTCAAAATAATAGAAATGTTCAATGTTTCAATTAATGTATTG
>CM055279.1:17160517-17323185 GCA_029237695.1 Conchocele bisecta
TGGAGACAGAAAGCATTTCCTACCAGCACCGGCCTCGGGGACGTTCTCATTCGGGGCCAGTCCGGGAATTGGACGCAGACTGATTTTAGACACGATCACTCCGGCGACCACATCGTCAGTCGGAATGCCGGGAATTTTGACCACGCGACGATGACTTTCGGGCCGGAAGTGTCTGGAGGTCGGCACTGCGGCGTGTTTTCTTGTAAAATGTTACCTCCGAAACGGGCTCACGTCGATTACATACAGCAGGCTGCTGAGGTTTCAGAACGCGTGGGGTACATTTATGTTAGATACGTGTCTAGGGTTCACGCAGGCCGGGGTTACTCGCGTCAATGACTCCATTCGCACGTACGTCTGGGCCATCCTCGGCGCACAGAAGCAAACTCGCAGTTCTATACTGGGCATGGGAACAGCGTTTGATGCACAAAAACAATTCTTGGCACTTGTAGAGGACGCCATCTCAGCTAGGGTGGACCTGGAGAAGGCGATCCAGAATTATCAAGACGTTTTGCAGAATGCCTGCACCCCAGTAGACTATGTATTTGGAATAGGTCTTTATATGGCGCCGAGCAATATGATACTACGAGACGACCCGGTTGACGGTTACAATAATCAGATCGTAATCGCCACCGCCAATCAAAAAATCGGCCACAACGGTAACGTGAACACGGATATCATCAAGCGCACCCCCAACATGATCGGGTTCAACAGTGGAACCGATTTCATAAAACACAAAATGGATACACCTCCCCCAATTCGTAAATTGGATACACAATTGAACCCAGTACCCCCAATTCGTAAATTGGATGCACCATCGAGTTCCATCAACAGACCAATCGCGATTGGAGAAACACCAATCAATCGTAGATTGGGTGAAATTGGAAGCACAACACACGAGGAGAAGAAATTAGGGCTCGTCGTAGCCATCCTGGCGATAGGACTACTCGCGCTTTGGTTGTAGGAACTCTCTGGCAGAGAATAATAGGAGACCGGCGATTGCCACGATTAAAGCCCAAGTATTATTGGCGAGCCATCCGGCCGTTTTTGATAATATAGATAACAAGAAGGAGACGAGACCCCCGATCAACCCAGGCAGTGCGGCAGCCAACTTTCCTGCTAATTTAGCTAGGAGACTGGCGAGGGCTTTTGTTAGTTGTTTTTTTACCCACTCCTTGGCTCCGCCGGATGGCGCGGGTGCTGGTGCTGGTGCTGGAGCTGGTGCTGGTGCAGCACCAGCATTGACAGCTACAAATAGAGACAATATAGATAGAATTAGGGTCGATATAATCATGCTGAAAGCCGCGATGACGGTTATTATCGTGACGCTCTTCTCTCTGAACAGAGTGCGAATACGCGCACCGAGTGTAGTGTCCTCGTGCAGGACCCTCGAGATTGTTTCGCGGCTCCGACTTAATTGACCGGAAAGCGTCTCACAGTTAGTCGAGGCAGCCTCCAATCGAGCTTCTCTTTCGTCCCGCAACGACCGCAGGAGTTTGTTGATCCGCTCGGTAGATTCTCTATCGCCCCGTGCTTCCTTTATTTTTCTTTCTTCTAGAGCGATATGTTTGTCCAGCGCTGAGAGTTTGGAGAGGTTATTGACTAGTTCGCCCCAAGTTGTTTGCAGAACCTTATCAAGTCCCCGGAGTTCGCGAAGAGGTAACGGTGGGTCAAACTTCGTGCCGTTTATTTCGTTGACCGTGGTTTCAATCGTGTTAATAACGTCGGTGGCTACGCGAGGGATCTCGCTGAGCTCGATCGTTTCTATAGTGGCGGCCGTCTTCGCCAGCGTTTTGTCGGTAGCCTGAAAGGTTTTTATCATTTTTGTAGGCAGCGACGCCCGAATGTCGTCGAGCACTCCGAGAGCTCGAGCGAGGAGTGCTCCATATCGCTTCAATGAAGAGGGGCTGAGGAACTTGTTTGGGTGGTTCTTGTACGTCAGCAACTTCCAGTTATTGCCCCATTTAACCCACAGGTCTCCCCTTTTAGTGCTGCGGAACTCCAACGTGGCAATGATGCTCTCTCTATGCTCTATGCTCTCCCACCGTTTCACCAGAGTATTCGTTTCCTCGATAGACGCCAGCTCATTCTTGGAGATCCCCGCAGGAATCTCGGCACCGCCCGCCCATGTCGGAGTTTTGGGTTGGGCCTCCCACGTTTCGAAATGTGTACTCGCCCCGGGCGGGTGCTCTATGAAGGACGTTTCGTCCTCATCATCGAGCATATTATCGAAGTAGTATCATCAACGTCCAAGCCTCTCGGTGGCTATATGGATCGATATCATCATCGAGGTAATCATCGAGGTAATACGAGGTAATGTCTCGGTCGCCCGTAGTGCGATCGAATTCGTCCATGCCAATATCGAGACCAGCCATCTTTAATAATTATTATATTAAAGACAAAACAATACAGGTTTAATAGTTTCAATAAAATTAATTATGTCTTCGAGTCAATACGGTCGCAAACTCAATCCATACCGCAGACTGCGTGAGCCCCTCGGGGCAAAAGGCGTGAGACAGAGTGTCGTTATTATGAACAACCCATCGACGATCGACCAGAACCAGCAGCTCTTAGTCCGCTTCCCCAACCTCGGAACTCACGACGTCATTGTTCCGGGTACTGTTCGCCTCGTTTTCACTATTTCGCTGACGTCGACGGACGACAACCGAACCATCGTTCAGAACCTGGGTCGCGCCATAGTCAAGAAGACCATGATAAAGATTTCTGGTAATGAGGTGATGTCGATCGATGACAGCGACGTCTACCATTGTTATCAGGACCTGTGGAAGACGGCGCAAGAGCGCGAAAACGCTGTCTATCAGGGTATTGACACCAGTCGAAATAAGAACGTAACCAAACTTAGAATCGGGGCTGGTGACAAGGTAGATAACAACGCGAGTGACAACGCGGTCGCGGGCGCTTACGGCAACCGCTTCTACATCCCGCTCGACTTTGAGTTGCTAGAGAGTCACATGCCCTACTATCAGAGTGCTTTGGCTGACCGCCTCGAATACGAACTAACGTTCAACGACTACGGCCGAGTTCTCATAACCACCGACATGTTATCAACGTATACGATCGACAATGTTTCGCTGGAGTACGACATGGTCACGATGCCCGAACTCGCGCGATTGATCAGAACCCAGTACGCCGGGCGCGTTGCCATACTTTACGACCGAGTTCTTCGCCATCGCAAGATGCCGAAAGACAAAAGCGACACATTGTGGAATATTAATGTCAACGTACCCGCCCGCTCGATGAAAGGTATACTGATGCTGTTTGAGGATGCTCGGTTCGCGTTCGGTGCTAGAAAAACCGACAAATTCTATAACCCCCAAAATCACGAAGGTCGAGGTGACGATCGAGGGAGTCCCCAATCAACACTATCACAGCGCGGGTCTTCGCGCGCACCAGCAGTGGGATGAAGTAAGAAAGCAGTTTGCTGCCGGCTCTAAGCGCTCTCCGGAGGTTGCAGCAGTTGCCAAAGACCTGCAGCTCTCGGCCGTCTCCCTCGCGGAGTTCCTGAATACCAAATACGCGTTATGGCTAGACATGCGAGCCAGCGACGATGACCAAATACACGGTAGCGGACGCCAAGTTGAGAACGCTAGTGAGGGTGTGACGATCCAGATAACCAAAGAGGCGGACGGAGCCGGGCCATTGAACGTTGTACTTATATATAATTACAGACGCACAATCATCAACATCGAAGATGGCCGATACGTATCAGCGCTCTACTAAACTCTAACGATTTATTAATACATAATTCTAAAGAATTAATTAAGAAATCTAGCAATCAATACCAATTCACGATTGGAGATGCCCACTCTGCCATAATATGTGGGCAGACAGGATGTGGAAAAAAAACGGTTTTCATCCTCGACTTACTCGAGGGGTCCTACCGCGATACCTTTCGTCACATTGTGATCCTATGTCCCACTGTGCTTATTCACAACGATTCTTATCAGCGGCGCCAGTGGATATGGACCGACCCTGGTATAACGTTATTGACCCCGGTGATAGGCTTCACGATTGGTTGCGTGGTTTATACCAAAGATTCCGGGTGAGCCCACCCTATATGTGATTGACGATTGCTCGGCCAAGGCGGCGATGACCAAAAAGAAGGACATGCTCTCAGAGCTCGCATTTTCTGGCCGCCATGCGAGGCAAAGCGTATGGATCTCCACTCAAAAATACAACGCCGTCCTCAAGGATCTGCGCGAGCAAACGAAATGGGTCGCCCTCTTTCACTGCAAGGACCGAGACTCATTCGATGACTGTCTTCGAGAGAATGACGTTATCCCAACGCGCGAGGAGCGCCTGGAGGTTCGACAGATGCTTTCCGAAACTAAGCGACGCCAAGCTTCTGCTAAAGATGATCAACCAACTGCTTATAAAAGTTATCAATTAATTAATTAATAATTAATAATTTTTAAAAAATTAGGAAAATTGCAAAGTAATAAGCTATTGCAATGCTTAACAATGCTTAGCAATTTCTGAACAATGCTGAACAAATACTGAACAAATGCTGAACAAATGGTTAATAATGTTAACAATTTGGTGCTCCGCTGCGAGCTTTGTTGCGAGCATAATGGTGATCATAAGTATCAGGTGGTGCGCTTGGCAATATGTTAAAGTAATGAGACTTGTAAGAATAGTTAAATTAATTTTAAGAAAAATGAACTGCGACAAACTTCTCGATCAGCTAATGGAAGAAACCTCAACTCCGACTGCCAACATTCTGAAAGATAATGATCCGACAGAGCAATTGGGATCAACTCCAACTCCAACGGGAGTTGGTATTGGGTTGAGTGCAACGACTCCGAATGAAAATGCGGCGCGACGCAAGCATCTAGCTGCGCTGGTTGCTGGGAGACAATCGGAGCATTATCTAGGTAGGCGTCTCTCAGTTTGTCAGGTGGATAAAGATGTCAGATGCGGAGATTGATAAAATGTATGCGCGATACGAATCCAAATTGGGAGCAGAGATGACAAAGACTCTTGGATCGGCGGCTATTCATTTGTACGCTACCGCCGTTAGTTATACTTCTCCCTATACCAAACACCGAAGGGTTGATTCACGATCTAGAGACTGACCCTTTTATAGGACACATCTTAGAACGGCATGCTGCTCAATTTATCACAAGTTTGGAATGTACTTAGCTCCACTGACAACCGCGTTGACCACGGGTAAACACTGTCAATTTGGACATATATGCCCACGAACTATAAGCCCTGAAAATGATGACACAAGACACACCCACGAGAGTGAAGAGTTGAACCAGATTGTTCCAACACAATCGAACCCGAGTGTTACTCCGCCACTGGATGACATACCGCATATAAAAAATCCCAAAAGACAGGCAGCTGGGCGGGCGGCGGCTGCCACCCGAAAAGTTAAACAAGATAAAATACTCGCCGAGCTTCGAGAGGCTAAACTCCAATCGAGATTGGGGTTGCAGCCAATTAGTGAATTGATGGGGACGGAGACAGCAAAACATCTGAAGACAGAGCAATCGGGTTCAACTTCAATCCCGATTCACGAATTAGAAGCACACCCAAATTCTTTGAATTTGTCACCCAATACCAACTCCCGTTGGAGTTGGACTGAACCCCAATTCACGAATTGGAGTTGGTTTGTTGGTGGTGGTCTGCAGTTGTTGGTGCCCTGTGCGTGTGGAAATACCCCTATTACACCAATCCCGATTGGAAAAACAACCAGCCAGTGTTCAGAAGAAAGCTACGAAACACCAATCATCAACAATGTTGAATTTGGATGCGCCCCATTTAAACATTGATCGCGACCCCTTTTATATGCAATAATTATAACAATGGCTGAACAAGATGGTAAAATGTTAATGAATGCGCTTTATCACGCCGTGGTGATATCGGGTTTCAGTATCTGGTATGCTCGACTATCAAAGATGGCCCTAGGAGGATCCGCTCCCAAATTGGACTTTACTGTGAGAGACGTAGGGCTCGCGACCTTAGATGTAGCGGCCGCAGTTTGGACCCGAGATTATCTAGTTAAAGCTGGAATTCTACCAGCTAATATATGGAAATAAATGGCTTCAATCGCAGTAATAGTAGGTGGTGCGCTTGTAAACGCATTGGCGTTCAGCGGTAGCAACTTTATATTCTCTAAAATGAAAATCTCGAACGTGGATGAGAAGCGTAAGCGTCAGGATTTAGCTGTAGAACAACTCAATAGCGCAAAGGAAGCGTGGTCGAAAAAACGAACCGCCCATCTGGACTGGGTCAATGAAGAGCTTCGCCGCGAAAATCACGCCGCGCAAACTTTTCAGAACGTTGAAGAAGCCAACCGCGAGTACGCGCTGGCATATCCGCACAAAAGTCTCGATCCAATGGATCCCGAGCCCCAACTTTCAGATTTCTATGTACCGTCAGAGGCCCAAAAAGACCGCGAGATCGCGTTCATCGTCATGGGAATGGGTGTGGTGGGTCTCGTCGGCTACTATATAAAATAATTAATTAAAACAATTTTTTTTATAAAAATATATATATATATAACGATGTTAGTTGACGAACTTTATTACGCTATGATCGATGTAGGCTACACTGCCCAAAAACATCGTTTACCTGGTGCAAAGAGTATGATCTTATATGAGATTCTCTCGAGACGTGGCGCGAGGACGAAAAAGCGGCCACCCTTTTCGCAAAGCGGATGTTAGAATCCTCCACCAATACTGGGGATTGGACTCCTTCATCCAATCTTGATTGGGATTTTAGGGATGAATTAGATTCCTCCGAGTTCCTTAAGAACTTAACCAATCGCGATTGGAATTGTACTTCCAACAAAGGTTTATTATTAACGACGCAGTTACCGGATGAACTGGTGAGGGCATGTTGGAGATTGTCCGATATATTAGAATACTTCGCATACGATGAACACGCGCAAACTTGATACCAAACTAACGCGCAAACTAGCGAACACGTACTATAGCCCCCGCGGGTACTGGAAGGGACTCGCGGCCATCAAGAACCTCGCGGTGGTGACCAAGGTTTCAGAAAACGCTGTCAAGGAATGGCTCAAGAAGCAGGCCATCTGGCAGATCTATTTACCCGCGCCTCACAATATTCCGCGCCCGAAATTCGACGTGCCGGTGCCGAACCAAGTTCACCAAGCGGATCTCCTGTTTCTCCTTCACGATCGCGTCGGTCGCAAAACGTACAAGTACGCACTGACAATCGTTGACGTAGCGAGTCGTTATAAGGGGGCTGAGCCGTTGGCCACTAAAGAGTCTAAGGAGGTGCCGAGCTCTTTCCCGATTATATAGAAGAGTTCTCTCAAATGGCCGAATCTTCTCCAGGTCGATCCCGGCCGCGAGTTCATGGGCGCGGTCTCTCTCTATTGTCTAAGCACAAAGTTTCTGTCAGACGCGGGCCCGCATCAACATCCACCGGGACCAGGGGATCGTGGAGCGCTTCAACCGAACCCTGGCTGAGAGGCTGTTCGGACACCAATATGCTAAAGAACTTGTAGACCCTCATTCGCGATCGACCGAGTGGGTGGCCAGACTGCCCGCCGTGGTCTCCGCACTGAACGGAGAGGTGACCAGATTGATAGGTAAGAAGCCTGTAGATGCTATCAAGTTTAAAAGGGTGACGAGCAAGCCCTCTGCCGTCTCGCGCGGGCGACTCGTTGGTTTAGAGGAGCAGCGGCTTCCATCAGATATTGACGTCCGGTACCTCTATCAACCGGGAGAGCTCGAAGGTGGCAGCCGCCGCGCGACTGATCCCGTGTGGTCTCTCAATGTATATCATCTAGATCGATCTATTACCAAACCTGATGAGACCGTGCTCTACTATTTGGATGATGGGCCATCTCGAGGGTTTGTTCGCGAAGAACTTCTTATGGTGCCTTCTGACACCCAGCTACCCCCGGATCGTCAGATTCTTTAGAGATGTTCTGTATGTATTCCGTCTGGTAACACACGTCTTTTATCGTAGAATGCCGAGAGTCCTAATTTTTGTTGACAGTACGTTTTCATAACGCCGTCTTTCATTTTAAATCCTCTATTTTGTGCTACATCTATAATGTGTTTTCCATCTTCTGTAGTTTCACTTAGTACTCGTTTATATCTATCCCAATTTAAATTGTTAGTTCTCTTGGACATTCCTTTCGCAGAGTTTTTATTAATTTTTTCAAAATTAGTTGAATTAAGTTTTTCTACGAAATAACACTTACTAGATAACGCTATCGCCCTATCCGCGCTAAATTCCATTTTGAAAAGTCCGGGCTCTCTTTCGCTCCATTTATCCCAAGCCACCATTTATTTTTTTATTTTTCAAACTCGTCTAGTAAGTTAGGTCTAATCAATTCCTCTATCGTTTTTCCACTAACTCCTATATACATACTATCAGTATCCATCTGTATTAATTCAAAGTCTTCTCTTTTTACGTATTTGTCTAGAAATTCGTAGTAAAATTCCAACATTCTCAATTTAGCTAGTTGATAAACCGCTATTCCACAATGGAATGGTCTCTTTACCGCACACCTGGGTTTTCTTGAAGATATTGCGTACGCATCTCCTATCTCTTCCAAATCGTCAAAGAATGCAGATCTTAATGCTTTGTCAACACAGGTTTCGTTTTGTGTATATGTCGTATTTAAATGTCTCTCCGTTGCCTCTATCATTTTTCCACAACACGAGTTTCCTAATAATTTCATTATGTCGGCTACTGGTTTCTTATTTGGTTCTACATCACCTGTTCGTCTTGCGGCTGTAACTTCTTTTGCGAACCATTCAAACGGTTTTCCGCTAATATAATCTATAACACGATGAACTCCAGTTATTTCTAGGCCGTGTTTTAAATACCGTTTCAACAGTGGCGCGTACAGCAATACGTTGGTAGCCGACATAGATCCCACCAATTTTCTTCCATTTCCTCTAGTTCTTCCAGTATCTTCCAAATATTTTATCATGTGTGCTGGAACCTCATCAACATCTACTTCCCTGTTTATAAAAAGTGGAGACATTTCAGAAAAATTTATCTTTTAAGTTGTGTGGAACTTCTATATCCACCTCCGCAAACCCAAACCAGTCTCCAGATAAAACTCTTTTACAAAACTTTTTAATAAATTTAGGATTATGTGGGGTATCTATATGGTGTATAGTTTCTCTCCCACACGGCATCTCTTTATTTAACGTAGATAAATATAACGCCTTTGCATCGTACCCCAAAACAGCCTTGCAAGGTTTGTTAATTTCATTTGAGGAATTAGATCTAATATTTGAAACACCAGCTTCTGCATATCGTGTAAATACTATTGATGGACCGCCAACTAGAGCGTCCTTCATCATTTCGTATGTTTCTTCTGTTGGTGCATATAGAGCATCCTCCGGTATAGATTTTTGTTCTTTAATGGTTCCTCTCAATAAATATTGTATAGCTACTCCAGGTAGTGTTACCGCATCTTTGAAAATATCCACACCTCTGTGTTTATAAAATTCACACATTTTTTCCACCGCTTCTAGGAACGGTGCTACATCTAAATCGTTAGAATATTTCAACCAATCTCTGAAAGTTTTCATATTATTTTCTTCGAAAATTCTACGACATTTACTTAATTCTGTTTCATCTATTAACATTTTCCCAGATAGTTTGGAATACCAATTCTCTATATCCGGTAGTCCTGGGTAATCCAGTTTGTCTGGAGAATCAAACCACTCATAAGGAAAGAAAGATTTCTGTCCTTTGCATTCGTAGGCTTTTATCCAACTATCATAACTTACACCAGGTCCTAGATAAAGTATTACATCAAGAAATCTAAACTCTGGAGTAAATAGAAATATTGTTGCGTTTGCCCGTTTTCCGACCATTACTTTCTTTGTTGTTGATGCCAGTTCGCCTACTAGGTATTTCTTTATTAAGTTTATATCGTACTTACTGCTGTTAAAACCGGCACTTGCTCTATCCACTGTTCGATCTTGGCGATTTGGTTTTTACGTAAATGTTCTGTATTAAACCCATATCTTGACCACACTTCTTCTCTTATAGCTTTTCCCCTGACTTTCAAATCTTCTACGAATTTTTCTATAAGTTTTGCGGGATCTTTATCACAAATATGAGTTACTGTTCCTGAGAAATTATCTCCTATACTAACGCTTACCGGAACGTGCTCGGCTTCGTACTCTAGATTATTACCGAGAGTTTCAAATTCTGGGTTGAGATATGCCTCAAAATCGTATACTATCTGATATGGATAAAGAGTAGTGTCGCAACCGATCTTTATGTCTTTACCCGTTCTTTGAAATTCGCATTCCCACATAACTACTAGGTTGAATTCTTTGCTTCTTCTAATAAATGTATCTCTTCTCATAGTGGATGCGCGTTCTTATTTTCTATGCTTTGCATGAATCTCACACCCGTGCCAGTAACAGCCGTGATATAGATATACGGTATTGGTTTCCGTACAGTATCCATCTACTGGAGCTCCTAAAATCCATCTTTCACCCCCGTGTCCACACTGTTCGTGATGAATGTGAATTCCCTCCCGCTTTTCCACAGAGTACATCCAATCGATCGCCCCATAACTGTTAGAACTTTTTGGGTAGAACGCTTTCTCGAATGACGAACGCGGGCGCTCTAAATAATTACCATCACATATTACTTTTGTCTCACCTTTCATACATTTTGGTCCGTGTCTCTTCATATTACTCGCTTTTGTGAATCTCTGTTTACAATTATTGCAGGCGTAAGTTTTAGATAGGTTTTTAAGGTTTTTTATCAGAAATGCGTGATTATTAAACAGTCCTATTGTCATTGGGTTTATTTAACCTATTTCATTATAGTGCGCTGGTACCTTTCTCAACCACCATACGTTATATTTGGTCGGTTGATATACTTCTATACCTACATTAAAAACCTCTTCAACCTTTTTTAGATCTGAAAAAGGAATTGGTGAAACAACATTACTACCGAAATATTGCTTACTAAGTTCTTGCTTTTTTTCTGTACATCTGTCAGGTCTGATCTTTTTATCAAGGTGCATAGCTAGACACCTGAACAGACAAAGATCGTCATTATACTTATCTAAAGAATACATACCTTTTCTATTCCTCAACCATTCTGGAAGTTCTCCTCCTGCTGCTTCTTTGGATTGTAGTCCCAAATCTATTCCCCTACTACCCTGTATTAGCTTTACAAAAACCTCTACCCATCTTACAAACTTCCACTTTGTATTTGGTCTGTCTATTTTATCGGACATTATTCGTATTTGCTCCTTATCTGACAGCCATTTTTTAATGGTTTTCATTGATGATAGTGGTTCGCTACCACCGAGATTTTTGTGAAATATTAGAGTTTTAGGTTTTCCATTTTTAGTTTCCTCCATATGTTCTAGCTTGTAAGAATATGAATATCTCAAATAAAAATTTGTTGTTAGATACGGAGCGAGTTTATCGGACATGCGTTCGGACTCGTTGATGTCAATGTTTTTACGAAAGGATAATGTAACTACCCGTCTTCCATTTTCTACCTTTTCCATTCTGTTACCAACTTCCTCCGCTAGTGAGAGGTCTTTAAAGGCTCCTCGTTTGTGGGCGCGGGTAAACCGCTTCATAAATGCCTCGTTCTTTGTGGCATTTATCAGCTTTGTCAACCCCCTAACTCTCAACCGTGTACTATAAGTAATCCCTAGAGATTCGGCTTCTCTTCTCAAACTTTCTATTTCTGGCGTTATCATATTTTCTGTAATATACTTTAGTATAACCTATGAAATTTATCTGTTCAATTGGTCGTGAAAACATTATGTTTTTTTTCACGACCAATTGAATATAAACATATACATATACATATATAATGGAGTGTGAGATTTGTTGTAAGACGTTTACGCGTAATGACTATCTACGAAGGCATCTAGCGAGACGTAGAAAAATTCCTTGTGTCCCCCCGCAATTTCAATGCCCCAGATGCCCTTGTAAATTCGTTAGTGCCCAAACTCTTTGTAGACATAAGCAACTACGCTGTCAGGTGGCTACAGGTGAACGTGGTAGACTATAGTTGGTAGAATTAGTTGCTGATCTACGGAATAAATTAGCTATAGTTGAGGAGGAAAATGCCGTGTTGAAAAATAAATATGAGGTATTTATGACAACGAGACAAAAATAAATCCTTTTTATTAGTATAGTTTTATCTGTTCAATTGGACGTGAAAAAAACATGATGTATTTATGACACCAATTTTTGATTTTTCGGGGGTGGTGGGGGACAATTTCCTCGTTAACCAATTTTTGATTTTTCGGGGTGGTGGGGGTAGTATATAGGGTTATAAATGATACCACCGCAGGTGGTATCATTTTGACTCCCTATATACTACTCAAAGAATAATATTTATAACAGTCTTGTGTTTTTTAGTAAATGATGACATCTTGCAATATGCTTTGAAAATGTCATGAATATTCGTTGTCATGTACGGAAGAAAATCATAAATTATGTAAATATTTTTCATGAACTATGACAACTGTGGAAATGTATCGAATTACTTACATGGTTGGTCTCATAACGGATCAATGTGTACATAGTATACGCATATACAAATATAAGGCCAAATATATATAATTTGCTATTGTTTGTTATTGACTAGAATATTTGCACTAATTGACACTGAGAATGATTGGGAGTCAAAGCTTTTTCCTGGTATCATTAATGTTACTCCTTCAAAAAACTTTAGCCCTGATCAGACTGCGCGGACTTGAGATTGATACAGATCGAGCTCGGTGTCAGGTGCATAATTTGGTGGCGAAATTCTTATTTCTCAATGAAAGATAGCAAGTTAGGAGTCCTTTAGAATCGTCTCATTGAGATCATTGAGACTCCCAACTTGCCATTTTTTGGTGCAGAAATTTGTTGTTATCCAGAATTGATACGCACCTTAGCTTGAGCTCTGTTGATAGTTTATAAAACTTTTCTAATCAAACGTTTTAACAGTCATTCATTCAGTATCAAATAAACTTACTGCGTCTGTAGTTGTACTCTTGACCAAAGTTTGATGACCTGTTTATGCACACTATCCCCAATTTATTCCAACATGGGAATGGGTGGTAGGAGGGAGCATGTGATGGGTAATTTAACGATCGGTGTGTGTTCATCCTTCCCGGAATGCCGACCTACATGGTTTGGTCCTCTTGTATCGTTTTGCCCCCACCCCCCCCCCCGGTACTTGAGAGCTGAATCATGTTATGCTCCAGTAAGAAATAATAAGCTTATCATAGCTCCCAACTTGCCATTTTTGGTGAAGAAATAACAAATTCCTACCTCAAATTTATCAAATTACGCACCTTTACTGAAGCTCTGTTGATAGTTTATAAAACTTACTTTTCCAATCGCCAACTTAGACTCGAAACATATTTCCTTTTGTACACGCACTAAGTACGATTCAAGTCGAGGTGTTTTGCTGGTATCATTATTGTTACTACTTCGATGAAAACAAAACACGACACATATAGGCCCTGGTCAGACTGCACGGATGCGCTGGTTGATCTGGGGCTACACTGTCGCATATGTCGTAAGGTCCATTCCCCAGCCAGGACTCACACTCAGCTAAATTTCTTGTGTCAAGTCTGAAGTAAGATTGAAGTAAGGTTTTGCAATGAAGATATTTATTTCTGCAAGGCATATGCTACATGTAATTATGTATCAACAGCACATTTTGCTAGTGTGCTGGTCAGTTTGAACCCGCAGATATATCTACACTGGTTAGAAGACTAGTGCGTTCTTGTATCATCAGCTTATAGCTGTTAGAACAAGCAATTCTCCCAGAATTATTGTGGAAATCAGCACACACATGTTGTAGGTTACCAAGAGAGCATCGAACAAGATCAGGGTTGCTAATCCATTTAGACAATGATGAATCCAGTCGGTAACAGTCTAGATCCTGATGTGACTGCTCATTCTGATCTGGACCTAAGCTGTAAAGATTACGGCCATAATAGTCGCTGGTGGTAATAAAACTCACCTGTACATACTCTCATGCACTATGGTCGAGTCTGGCGGTTACTGGAGACTCCAGCTGCAGCCACAGACGGACTAATGGGCAGTGAAAGTAGTTCGGCATGCTTTGTTATCTCATTAGCTGACCCCATAGTGCAATACAAAATCATTAACAGGAACATTAGCCTGTCAGAATCAGCTTGGCATTTGGCTGTTCGTTTTCTATTTCTATTTCACAGCACATTCAATAGGGTTTGTGACATCACTAAATCTTGTCTATGTTGTACACTGACCATATACCTGCACAATCCATATGATATTTATTGTGGGGCAACTCTATGAAAGAAACCTTGACAAAAATACTTTGTCATTTGACGAAAAATATAAATCATCATTTTTGGTTGAACGACCCTGAATCCATATGATACAGCACATTCAGTAGGGATTGTGACAGCACTCACTCATGTCTATGTTGTACATTGACCATATACCTGCTGAATCAACATGGTATTCACTATTCATATTGGTGAAAGAAACCTTGACAAAAAGTATTTGTCATTTGACGGAGAAAACAAAAAAAAATCACATATTTTTGTTGTAACGACCCTCACAGCACATTCAATAGGGATTGTGATACAACTCACTCATGACTATGTTGTACAATGACCATATACC
The DNA here is from genome assembly GCA_029237695.1 of Conchocele bisecta. Taxonomy (NCBI): domain Eukaryota; kingdom Metazoa; phylum Mollusca; class Bivalvia; order Lucinida; family Thyasiridae; genus Conchocele; species Conchocele bisecta. The sequence goes on from CM055279.1 coordinate 17,175,145, forward strand.
TGCACAATCCATATGATATTTATTGTGCATCAACTCCATGAAAGAAACCTTGACCAAAAAAAAAAACATTGCCATTTGAAGGAGAAAACAACAAAAACAATCATATATTTCTGTTGAACGACCGTCACAGCACATTCAAGGATTGTGACACCACTCAATCTCGTCTATGTTGTACATTGACCATATACCTGCACAATCCATATGATATTTATTATGGGGCAACTCGAGGAAAGAAACCATGACAAAATAACTTTGTCATTTGACGGAGAAGACAACAAAGGTCATGTTGAACGACCCTCACAGCACATTCAATAGGGACTGTGACACCACTCCCTCTTATCCATGTTGTACAATGATCATACACCTGCACACTCCATAGGATATTTATTGTGGAGCAACTCTATGAAAGAAACCTTGATCAAACACTTTGTCATTTGATGGAGAAAATTACAAAAAAATCATTTATTTGTGTTGAATATGACCCTCACTATACATTCCATAGGGATTGTGACACCATTCATTCGTGTCTATGTTGTACGCTGACCATGTACCTGCATAATTCATAGGATATTTATTGTGAAACAACTCTATGAAAGAAACCTTGACCAAACGCCTTGTCATTCGAAGGAGAAAACAACAAAAAATCATATATTTTTGTTGAACGACCCTCATAACACATTCAATGGGGATTGTGACACCACACACTCATATCTATGTTGTACACTGATATGATATTTATTGTGGAGCAACTCTGTGAAAGAAACCATGACCAAAATATTTTGTCATTTGACGGAGAATTCACAAAAAATCATATATTTTTGTTGAACGACCCTCACAGCACATTCAGTAGGGATTGTGACAACACTCAATCACGTCTATGTTATACACTGATCCGATACCTGCACAATCCATATGATATGTATTGTGGAGCAACTCTATAGAAGAAACCTTGACCAAAACTTGTCATTTAACGGAGAAAAACAACAAAAATTCAATTTCTTTTGTTGAACAACCCTCACATCACATGCAATAGGGATTGTGACACCACTCACGTCTATGTTGTACACTGAGCATATACCTGTATAATCCATAGGATAATTATTGTGGGGTAACTCTATTTAATGTTGTAGACCCTCACAGACCCAACATAATGTTAAATAGGGATTGTGTGGATGGGTTGTGGTCTAGGGGTTAGAACACCTGACTGATAATCCGGAGGTTGTGGGTTCAAAGCTCGCCTTATGCATCGAAAATACTTTCATAGTATTAATAATTTCCATCCCACTTGTCTGTCTGATATATATTAAACTATGGTCCCGTCTCTATATGACTTTAGCTGTTGATGGGACGTTAAAGTTACATGCACACTCTGTAGGCACAAAATGTTTTTTATATCAGATACATCATCCGAGACATTTTCTGGCAAAATAAACTTGCATTCACCATTACCTCACGCATTGATTGGCATTATTATACATGTTCTATCAAACGTAAAGTTTCACACTGATATCAGGGGCGATAACCGTGTTTCCTTAAAATGTTAACGGACATTACTATTTATCCTCTGTCTTTAATTTTTGATGTGCAATGATCATACATGTACTTTATAATCTGTCGAAAATATTATTTTTTCAGGTGACTCATTTTATTAGTATAAATAATTTAAAAATATTATGCCTCATTTGAATATGAAAATAGCCTGATGCCACCGCGCGTCACTATCACTATCATTAAAATAAATATTAATAAATGATTTAACAGAGCTCCAGATAAGGTGCGTATTTGTGTAAATACCCAATTAAAATTACCAAAAACCCAATTGAAATCGGAAGCAGTGAGTAACAAAAAGCAATGAAAAATTTGTGGTATCTTTATCATGCTACAGAAAACAATAAACAGACCACAAATATACCATATTTTCTTATTTTTCCATGAAAACACATCTTGGTATTTCATTAGAATTGTCTCCAAGATTGAATAAGTGCGGTCTGCTGATGTGTAAACAGTAGTGTGATTCTATTTCACACAATTAACATTTTGAAATACCCAATTGCTTCAGAAATGATGGAGTGAAAATACTCAATTACTAACTCCTTACCTGGAGCCCTGATGATTATATCTGTATGGCGGGCACTCGTAAGTTTTAGAAATGGTGGAATAGTGACACAATTGTACACATATTTACTTCCTATACAGACTGCCTACTGAGTGGGCATGTACCTCTAAACCCATTCACTTTCAATACGGATTGCGACAGCTCTAAATCCATTCACTTTCAATAGGGATTGTGACAGCACTCGCTCACGGATATGTTGTACACTGACTATATACTACTTGCTGAATCTGTTTATTGTGGGGCAACTCTATGAAGAAACCTTGGTAGAAAAACTTTGTCATTTGATGGATTTTTTTTTATTGTTGAACGACCCTCGCAGAACGTTCAATAGGGATAGTGACCTCACTCATGTCTATGTTGTACATTGACCATATAAAAACATTTACATGCCACAGTGTACCGGTGCAAACTTTAATAATGTATAAACAGAAGCTTTATAAAAATGAACATAGTATTGAATTTAATAATGTTGTGTGTCTCGGTTTGGTCAGGCCTTGTAGTGCAGCGGCTAGCATACTGGTATTCATACTAGTGACCTGGGTTCGAGTCCCAGTGGGGCCCATTCTGATTAAACAAGCATTGCTATTTTCAATACTACTGGTAAACATAGTGTAGGGTGATTGTTTTGCATCTGCCTGTTTATTGTGTTAGTCTGTGTCTCACTGAATGCAACAACTATAGCTTGTACCACAAGAACATTCTGCGGTATACATCAGAAACTGTGATCTTTAATACCTATGTTTTATGCATGATTGACAAAAGTATCACGAAAATGAGCAACTGGTGATCTGAGGATCACCATTGTGACCCCTTAAGGGGAATGTGACGGCATGAACTCATGTCTATATTGTCCAGTATATGTGTCTGAATAACACACACTTGAGTGGGGCACTTCTCCCGAAGAAGGTATAAACACATGTTGTATGCAGGTTTTACTAAAAGAACACGAACACGAACATTGCCAACATGTGATCTGAGGATGCCAACTTGTGATCTGAGGATGCCCATTGTGACCCTTGTAGGGGAATGTCACGACATGAGCGCCTGTCTATTATATACATATCTGAATATCAGGAACACAGAATTGAGTGTGGAACCTCTCCCGAAGCAAATGTAAAATATTACTTTTTTTATGCAGGGTTAACCAACATTACATGACAATGGGAAACTGGTGACTTGAGGATCCCCATTGCGGCCTCATAAGGGGAATGTGACTTTCTGGTGGACGTTTGATACATTGTCTGATTCTATGATAAAATGTTATAATACTCGTATAATGTACTGTGTACGAGGGTGGGTAAATAAGTAGTGTCACGTGACAATTATCTTTCTAACAACTCGTCAAACTTGAATAAAATTGGCACTTGTATTCATTAACGTTATTCGCATTAACGTTGCGCTCGTGGCGTTGACACAGTATATGGCGTCATAATGACGTCACCATTTATGACGGCATGTCTGGAACAGCGGTCAGAATTGTTAACGAAATATAAATGGGGTACATTTAAATAGAAGGAAAACAACCGCAGAAATATACCATATATGCGACAGCTTGTGTATAGGAAGTCCGTGCTACTTTACCAGTCAGTCAGAAAATGTATGGCTCCTTTAAGTGCCGGACGGGTGACTATGGGAACTGCTCGGATTTCAATTACAGACGCAGATAATGTTTAGAAAATAATAGAACTAAATGACGTAGCTGGGCGAATGAAACGGGAATAGATTAGTCATGCATACCACATATCTGAATCGTATTGTTATACAATGTTAATACGGTTGGTGCCTTCGTTAATGTATTAGGTCATAGATAGATACACTTGGCTTCAATGATAATTGCTTCATAAGCGTGATGTGATATATGAATATAACATGTGAGTATTGTCTTGTTAATGTATACTATATGGTACATTGAGTTGCCGTCTCCGCCATCTTTGTATGTACAAGCCACCAACAGTTACACCACTTCGTGCGTTTGACACATACAGCAAATTATATGACAGTAAACCAAACAAAAGTTGGTACAATACATCATAGACATATGACAACGGCGTGCTATGCATATTATGTCGGTAAACTATACAAAAACGAGATATCTGAGCATTTCTCCCATCAATCTCTGATATGTAAACCTTTCAGCTAAGCCTATTGTTAGTGTACACGTCACCCATAGGTAAAGCCATAATAGGTGAGTAGACACCAAGGACAATACACTCAGGTAACTGCTTACACGTCACTGGATTTGATAGCTGATAACATAGTACAGTAGTGGGTATATATGGTATGTGTTGTGTGGTTTGCCAGGTATTTTCTGTGTATGAGGATATTTATGCCACCGCAACGATAGTTGTCGGTGGCATATTATAGTATTTACCCTGTCCGTCCGTCTGTCAGTAGACAATTGTCCTTGTCCGGCGAACTACTTCTACAGTTTTTGCCAATTCTCTCGGTATACATATATTCTGTATACGGCCCTACCATCAAGTGTAGGAGTGCATAACGTAAACTGTTTAGCTGTCCCCTTATCCATCCGCAGCTATGCCCCTTTTTCGACTCTAATTTATTTCCCTGTCCGGCGAACTACTTCTACAGTTTTTGGCCGCTTCTCTTCATATTCGGTATACATCCCAACCAAGTACCAGAGTGAGTAACATAAACTGTTCCCGATACATCCGCAGGTGTACCCCTTCTTCGACTCTGAAATTATTTTTTCTCCAATCACTCACTCAATGATAGCTGTTGTATTCATAAATTCTCAACAGTGGTGGCATTTTGTTTTATAAACAATTTTCTAATTATAATAATGTTTTTATACGGCCAAAAACACAGGCACAAACCTGTCCAGAAAACTGACATATTTTACAGTTTGGTGTAATATAATGGGTAGGAGTACGTTCTCCTGTCTTTTGTACATGTGATTAGCTACATTATATCATATATTTTACTTCACATTGTGCGTTTTTTGTCAAACACGAGAACATGTGAAACTGGCTGATGGCTGGAACACACAAAGGGTCTGTGAGGGTCGTTCAACAAAAATGATGATATTTTTGTTTTCTCTGTCAAATGACAAAGTGGTTCTATCAAGGTTTCTTTCATAGTGTAGCCCCATAATAAATATCATATGGATTGTGTAGGTACATGTATATCGTCAGTGTACACAATTATGATTTTCTGTTGTTTTCTCCTTGAAATGACAAAGTTGTTGGTAAAGATTTCTTTCATAGAATTTCTCACAATAAATATCATATCCTATGGATTATGCAGGTATATAGTCAGTGTACAACATGGACATGAGTGAGTTGTGTCACAATCCCTATTAAATGTGCTGTGAGGGTCGTTCAACAAAAATATATAATTTTCTCAGTCAAATAACAAAGTTTTTGGTCAAGGATTCTTTCATGGAGTAGCTTCACAATAACTAAATAACTATCATATGGATTTTGCACGTATATGGTCAGTGAAACAACATAGATGTGAGTGAATGGTGTCACAATTCCTATTGAATGTTCTGTGAGGGTCGTTTAACAATTCAATAATGATTTTTTTTCTCTGTGAAATGACAAAGTGTTTGGTCCAGGTTTCTTTCATAGAGTTGCTGGACAATAATTATACTATGGAGTATACAGGTATATGGTCAGTGTACAGCATAGACCTGAGTGAGTGATGTCACAATCCCTATGGAATGTGCTGTGATGGTTGTTCAACACTAAAATGATGATTTTTTTTGTATTTTACTCCGTCAAATGAAAAAGTGTTTGGTCAAGGTTTCATTCATGGAGTTGCTGGACAATAAATATACTATGGATTATGCAGGTATATGGTCAGTTTACAAGATATACTGGAGTAAGTGGTGTCACAATCCCTATGTAATGTGCTGTGAGGGTCATTCAACACTAAAATGATGATTTTTTTGTATTTTTCTCTGCCAAATGACAAAGTGTTTGATTAAGGTTTCTTTCATGGAGTTGCTGGATAATAAATATACTATGGATTATGCAGGTATATGGAGAGTGTACAACATAGCCAGGAAAAAGTGGTGTCGCAATCCCTCTGTAATGTGCTGTGAGGGTCGGTCAACATTAAAATGATGATTTTCTTGTATTTTACTCCGTCAAATGACAGTTTTGATCACGGTTTCTTTCATGGAGTTGCTGGACAATAAATATACTATGGAGTATACAGGTATATGGTCAGTGTACAACATAGACATGAGTGAGTCGTGTCACAATCCCTATGTAATGTGCTTTGAGGGTCGTTCAACAAAACATGATGGTATTTTGTCATTTACTCCGTCAAATAACGTTTTTTTGTCGAGGTTTCTTTCATAGTGTTGCCCAACAATATACATCATACTTATTGTGCAGGTATATGGTCATGAATTGTTTTTCGAAAAATGACACAGTATGTTTGGCTTTTATTGATTTGCACCCTGCAGCACCTCAGCAAGTTGGTCCAGACGCAGGCAGGCGAGAGCAAGCATTCAGTTGAGCACGAGTATAACCTAGCGATGATATATTGTAATGAACCGGCGTTTACTCCAGTATGTTCAAATCAGTTAAACGTCTATCAGAAGTCGCCTGTTGTGGTGGTAATAGGCGGGACCTGTAGCACTTGGCCGTCCGTGTTACCAGGTCCGTCAAATTCCACCTTAGCCCCGACGATACAACACCACAACCTCGTATAATAAGAATGCATGGTGACGAATACGTATGGCGAATGCGCATGGCAACCTAGATTATGTTTGAACAACTTTCTAACACCAATTTCTGACACCACGAAAATAACTGCGGATGGAAAGAAATCGTCTGCAAAAACACGACTTGCTCAGTCCAAGGTTGCGGTTAAAGTGAATCTGTCCCCTCTCCACAAACATACATGACGTCCACATATGCGTATTGCGCTCGCGCGTCATTAATGGATTAGTTTGCCTTTTGCTTGCACTCCATCCTTCTAACTGGAAATCCGGGATCCGCCAAATACCAGACTGCAGATGAGAGCTACATTACGACTTCCATTCGCAACACAGGACCATGGTATTTGCCTGCATCTAACACGTATCCAGGCCGTAAACAATAGTTTAACTGCATTGGCTAACGGGTGAGGCTAAATATAAGCGCGAGACAACCTTATCTACCGCTGGGGCCGCTTAGAACATTCCGCTAATGTCAACCTCTCGCTATCTCTCGGAGCCTATTTGTCGCTATCTCTCGGAGATTATCTATCGCTACCCCTTGATGTTACCCTATATTGCGTATTGTCACGTGACTGGCTCTAGCGTCCCATTTAAATACTTCCGCCTGCATTTCATACAGCATAAGTGGGCGCGTTGGAATACTTATAACTTTGGTTTGCATTTATATTGATTTAGCTAAAGATAATGGAGAATCTTGTCCGTATGTTCTTGCTGTCCGTTAGTGTGTACGTGTGCGCCATGTATGCAATTGGGCCCATACAACCAATCGACGACATCCACAACAACCCGAGCGCTAACGCCGCCATGGAATACGCCGTCGACACCGTGAATATGCAGAGTGAGACTTGGTACAGATATGTACCGGAACGCGTGTATGACGTCTCAAGACAGGTGTGTTATTTATTAAATTAATTAATGAATAAAACCATGAGTTGTTGCGTTTACTGGGTTGCACACTACATTTGGTCTGTTTAAAGTGCGTGGAGTCCGAAGGGCTCATCGCAAACTTTAAACGGACCAACTGTATTGTGCACCCCAGTAAAAGCAACAGCCCATGGTTTTTGTCTCGCCCGCGAAGTGGAAAGCGAGACATAGGTTTTGCTTTTCCGGAGTCGTCGTCGGTGTCGGCGGCGTCATCATTCAATGTTAAGTTTTCGTGTTACGGTCATTACTTCAACACCTTATCAGCTACAGTCATCAAACTTTATACATACCTTTACTATGATATGTAGATGAATATAGGACTATTAATAAGAATTCCGGGCTCCAGGGTCAAGGTCAAACTCTATTTATTTCTATGCTGCAAACTGAACATTAATGCATGAAGACCCGTTTTCTCGTGCGCTCTGTACACCTTACCTGTAGAGAGAACAATAGCCTTCTCCAGTTGAACACTTCTGCATGTGCAAGCATGTGCAAATTTCCAGCTTGACCACTAAATGTCCAGTTAAATTATTACAGGTAATTTATACAGGTAAATTATCATACCTGGGTATTACATTTCCGTAAGCGGTGTTGAAAATATTGTGGCAATAAGTGGACCTGTGCAGATATGATAAGTAGATAAATATACGACTATTATAAAAATTCTGAGCTCCAGTAGCGAGCATTATTTTTTTGTTAATTTTTAAACTTTTTTTTTTTATACATTTTTTTCAATTTTTAGCCAGGTTTTTTTTGAAAAAAAAATCCTTTTAAATTATTTTTTTTTAATTTTTTTTCCATTTTTAGCCAGGTTTTTTTTGGAGAAAAAAATCCAGGCTATTGGATTGGCGAAAGCCAGGCGGGCGGGCGGCGTCCACAATCAATGTTAAGTTTTCGTGTTTCAGTCCATTTCTTTGTTACTGTAACACATAGGACCAACAAACTTTCACAGCTTCATAACCAAGGGGTGCCCACCACATATCACAATCCAACATGTTACCTTTTTGAACTTGACCCATTTTTTCCGCGCAGTCAATGTTAACTTTTCGCGTTTACAATGTTAACTTTTCGTGTTTAAGTCCATTTCTTTGGTACTGTACCACCTAGGACCACCAAACTTTCACAGCTTCATAACCAAGGGGTGCCCACCACATACAACTATCCAACATGTGACCATTTTTTTTACCTTCACCTATTATTTCTACGTAATTGACTCAGCCATTTTCAACGCTAACTTTTTAACTTACGTCTGCTTAAAGTTTTTTGGTTAACGTTTTTCGTTATACTATATCTCTGCAACTGCTTCGCCCATTACCTTCAAACTTTACATGGGTGTTTATCATCATCCATATTTTCATTCTAACCCCCAACCGTGCGGCCCCTGTGCCCAATGTCAAGGTCAAATTACTTTGGGCTACAGCAGTGTTCTATTTGATCAGGAGCTACACTGGTCACAATAGTTGCAGCCACATTTTTCCAGTCACATTCACAAATAATGAATGCAAAATAAAGCATTAACTGCCCAGAAAATGGATTGACAATACTGTTGGAAAATGGTGTACTTGCCCACTCAGTATGCACACAATGTTCATTATATCAGAGACATCATCTGAGACATTTTCTGGCAAAATAAACATTCATTCACCATTACCCAACGTATTGATTGGCAGTATTGATTGTCAAGATGAAGAACCCTATTGGTTTTCAGTGAATTTTTTCACCTTCTTGACTGGCCTTGCCTCGACGGGCATATATTGTGACCTGCACTCTTGTTAGATTTTATCAAGATGTGATTTTCTTTTAGCGATGAGACATGTGTGAATTACAGAATGAAAAGAAACACTATTTTCTGTCTGTAACACAAGTCGGCCTGCATTACAGACAGAAAGTATGGGTTATTAAAAAACATGATGAAACCGCTGTTATTCAATCAATCAATCTCCTTTACTGCAGGCTGTTCCAACTGCGGGGAACTGGACCACGTTGGACGAGATTGCCCGACAAATGGTAAGTCATTAGTTAGCGCATTTGATGCGTGTTTGTTGCAATGGTTTCTTTTCTATAGCCAGAAGATCTCAACTGATCAGGGACTTGACCCTCACTAAATAACGCGAGTGGATTTTGATATGTTAATTTTCCGACCTATCGAATTCTCCAAAAAAAAATCAGACTTAAGTCCATTTATGAACAGGGCATGTTTTTGTTCAAAAATATGAAAATTACTTGCAAAAAGTGCAGGTCCTGATGAGACGGCTCGTCTCAAGCCGGCTCATCTGGATCTACACTGTTTGCAAATACCACAATAGAGGGCTGTAGTGTTGAAAGGGTTAAATGTACATGCCCACTCAGTAGGCACAAAATGTTCTTTATATCAGAGACATCATCGGAGACATGTTTTGTTTGTTATGGGAAGATAACTCTGTGGGTTATATTACATTCATTGTATTTACATGTCAGTAGGGGGTTTCAGTCTATTTTGACAAAATTTAATGAGAACATTGATATATATTTTTTTCTTCAGGTGACTCATTTAAGTACATTAGTATAAATAATTAAAAAATATCATGCCTCATTTGCATATGAAAATAGTCTGAGAATATTTTCGCTAGATTAACGCTAGATGATCATTTCGCATAAAAAAACACAGTTATCGCCCCTGATATCAGTGTGGAAATTTACGTCTGATTTAAAATGTATAATAATGCCAATCAATATGTGGGGTAATGACGAATGAATGTTTATTTTGCCAGAAAATGTCATATCTACAGAATATACATTGTATATACAAAACTCCCTATATTATAACCTACTGAGTGGGCATGTACGTTTAAATGACCTTAGTTGTTGATAGGTCGTTACATACCAATACAAACAAAGGAATAATAACAAGGCCTGTAATTTTTACGATGTTTGTGTTAAGTGTTTGGTTGGGAGGGTGGGGACAATATATGGCGCCAGTAGTTTCGGACAAGGCGCCACCAAAGTCGGGCATGGCATGGTAGGGTGCCATCCTAAAATAGGTTTGCGTAAACACTAGCATATGCAGAATGGCTCACCTGACACCGGCTCCATAATACACCCCTGTCTCTCCATTCATAATATATCTAGATATAGCTGGTGTCATGGTAATCTTGTTTGTTTATTTTCTGACCACAGCTTACGGCATTTCATTGATACTCACCGCGCGGAGGTCGCATAATCTGTTAACTGACACGACCCTGCATCACCAGACATGGACAGGCAGATTATTTAATGTCGCCGTTAGATACCTACATGTAGATGATATATTCATTCATGGAGTTGATATTAATTTGGTCAAAGTTATCCATTTGGGTGCAAGTACATGTACTATGTAACACACCTGGGGGCCATTTCACTAAACTTTGTACGAGTAAAATGTTTGAAAGTGCAGACTTATGATTGTCTGTAAATTTCACATTAACAATGTATTCTTATAAACAATTATTGGATTTATATTTATTGAGCATAGGCTGCATATGCAGCCTATGCTCAATAAATATAAATCCATCAATTGAAATTTTCAGACTATCCTAAATTTCCACTTACGAACATTTTAGACGTACACAGTTTAGTGAAACGGCCCCCAGGGTCTCAGATCTGCACATAAGGTGATGCAACTAATTAGTAAAATGAAATCAATTGTAGATTTGTATTTCTAAACTTCTGGCTTAAAATGACCTTAGCTGTTGACAGGCCGTTAAACACCGGTTAAATAAATAATAAATATTTCTAAACCAATTGTTTGTATGAGACAGCTGACAAAATAGGATTTGCTATAAAAAAATAGGTAACTAAAAAAATGCATTGTGGACAGTAGTTTTAATCATTTCTGAACTTAAGATTGTTATGTTTCAAAAATGTGATTTTGTGCAGTCTGATCTGGATCAATGTGATGCTTGTGTCGTGAATAGATCATCACTTTTTACACCCGATGTAGTCCGAGGTCAAATGCATCAGATGGCAATAAATGATAAGTTGACTTTTAGCGATAATTGATAAATGGGAAAACAGGCAACGTAAAATGAGACGGCAAGCATCATATTAGACCCCCCGATCAGACTGCATATGTGCAGTCTGATCTGGGTCATTATAATGCTTATCACCAAATGTAGACATAGGTCAACTTACTCAGATGTATTTGATGGTATCAACTGATGTTTGTGAATTGAGCAATTCAGGGTGAAATCGGACAGCATAAAATGGGTCTGCAAGCACCATATTCGACCTTAACCCATTTCTTTTCATGCTGGGGATTCCCAATTTTGCTGATAGAAAAATTTGATTAGTTTTCTCGTATCTCCCTAAAAGTATATGGTGTGGCCACTATTTGAACCGTCTCATCGAGACGGTTCAAATGAGTGGTCACAACATATACTTTCGATGAGAAATAAGAAAAATTGCATAATTATTTTTAGAAATTTGTATACCCATATATGGCCCGGGTGATCCGCATGGAATGGGTTAATCAAACTGCACCGAACTGGGTCAATACAGTGGAACCTCTCCAATCCAGACACCATGGGAATCCCATTGTCTTTAATTGTCAATTGTCATCCGTCGGGGGATACTATGGGTTTGACAGCGGGCCGCGTCCGCATCCGCGTCCGTCCGCGTCCGCCGCAGACACTTCTTGTCCGGAGCATAACTCGAACACCCTTTGGAATATTTTCATGAAACTTCACACATGCATAGACCACGACCCGAAGGTGTGTCGCGCACAAGAATGACAACTCTTGCATAGCTAATTTTTTAGTTATCTCCCTTTTCTGTTTCGCGCACTGATTTCGTGTCCGGAGCATAACTCGACCACCCTTTGGAATATTTTCATGAAACTTCACACATGCATAGACCACGTCACGAAGGTATGTCGCGCACAAGAATGACAACTCTTGCATAACAATTTTTTGAGTTATTTCCCTTTTCTGTTTTGCAAGCTGATTGAGCATAACTCGACCACCCTTTGGAATATTTTCATGAAACTTCACACATGCATAGACCACGACCCGGAGGTGTGTCGTGCACAAGAATAACAACTCTTGTGCAGCTAATTTTTGAGTTATCTCCCTTTTATGTTTTAATGCATGAAGACCCGTTTTCTCGTGTGCTCTGTACACCTTACCTGTAGAGAGAACAATAGCCTTCTCCGGTTGAACAATAGGGACTGGGAGAACCATTCATCTGTGCATGTGCTAGTATGTGCAAATGTCCAGTTTGACCACTATCTGACCACAGGTAATTTATACAGGTAAATTACTACATTGTATATTACATTTCCGTAAACTGTGTTGAAAATATTGTGGCATTTTGTGGACCTGTGCAGATATATGTAGATAAATATAGGACTATTAAAAAAAATTCTGGGCTCCAGTAGCAAGCATTATATATTTTTAATTTTTAAACTTTTTTGTTTCATTTTTTTTTTCATTTTTATTTTTTAAATTCTTTTTCAATTTTTGTCTAGTAGCATAAGGTCGTAAGTGCTATCTACATACTATTATCATATAATAAAACAGTTATTGACTAGTGAGCCACAGAATATAATCTGATATTCTATGGCTCACTAGTCAATAATTGTATCCCCCGGACTCCGTCGGGGGATACTATGAATTTGACAGCGGGCCGCGTCCGCGTCCGCGTCCGCGTCCGCCGCAGACACTTCTTGTCCGGAGGATAACTCGAATACCCTTTGGAATATTTTCATGAAACTTCACACATGCATAGACCACGACCCGAAGGTGTGTCGCGCACAAGAATGACAACTCTTGCATAGCTAATTTTTTAGTTATCTCCCTTTTCTCTTTCGCGCACTGATTTCGTGTCCGGAGCATAACTCGACCACCCTTTGGAATATTTTCATAAAACTTCACACATGCATAGACCACGTCACGAAGGTATGTCGCGCACAAGAATGACAACTCTTGCATAGCAATTTTTTGAGTTATTTCCCTTTTCTGTTTTGCACGCTGATTGAGCATAACTCGACCACCCTTTGGAATATTTTCATGAAACTTCACACATGCATAGATCACGACCCGGAGGTGTGTTGTGCACAAGAATAACAACTCTTGTGCAGCTAATTTTTGAGTTATCTCCCTTTTATGTTTTAATGCATGAAGACCCGCTTTCTCGTGTGCTCTGTACACCTTACCTGTAGAGAGAACAATAGCCTTCTCCAGTTGAACAATAGGGACTGGGAGAACCATTCACCTGTGCATGTGCTAGTATGTGCAAATGTCCAGTTTGACCACTATCTGACCACAGGTAATTTATACAGGTAAATTACTACATTGTATATTACATTTCCGTAAACTGTGTTGAAAATATTGTGGCATTTTGTGGACCTGTGCAGATATATGTAGATAAATATAGGACTATTAAAAAAAATTCTGGGCTCCAGTAGCAAGCATTATATATTTTTAATTTTTAAAACTTTTTTTGTTTTTTGTTTCATTTTTTTTTTCATTTTTATTTTTTAAATTCTTTTTCAATTTTTGTCTAGTAGCATAAGGTCGTAAGTGCTATCTACATACTATTATCATATAATAAAACAGTTATTGACTAGTGAGCCACAGAATATAATCTGATATTCTATGGCTCACTAGTCAATAATTGTATCCCCCGGACTCCGTCGGGGGATACTATGAATTTGACAGCGGGCCGCGTCCGCGTCCGCGTCCGCGTCCGCCGCAGACACTTCTTGTCCGGAGGATAACTCGAATACCCTTTGGAATATTTTCATGAAACTTCACACATGCATAGACCACGACCCGAAGGTGTGTTGCGCACAAGAATGACAACTCTTGCATAGCTAATTTTTTAGTTATCTCCCTTTTTTTGTTTCTCGCACTGATTTCGTGTCCGGAGCATAACTCCACTACCCTTTGGAATATTTTCATGAAACTTCACACATGCATAGACCACGACCCGAAGGTGAAAAGCGCACAAGAATGACAACTCTTGCATAGCTATTTTTTTAGTTATCTGCCTTTTTAGTTTCGCGCACTGATTGACCATAACTCGACCACCCTTTGGAATATTTTTCTGAAACTTCACACATTCAATTAGACCACGAACCGAAGGTGTGTCGTGCACAAGAATGACAACTCTTGCATAGCTAATTTTTTAGTTATCTCCATTTTTTGTTTTCGCGCATTGATTTCCTGTCCGGAGCATAACTCGACCACCCTTTGGAATATTTTCATGAAACTTCACACATGCATCGACCACGACCCGGAGGTGTGTCGCGCACAAGAATGACAACTCTTGCGTAGCTAATTATTGAGTTATCTCCCTTCTTTTGTTTGCGCACTCTACAAACTGGACAATAATGCATGAAGACCCGTTTTCTCGTGTGCTCTCTGCACATTGCCTGTAGAGAGAACAATAGAGACTGGGAGAACCATTCACCTGTGCATGTGCTGGCATGTGCAAAATATTGAGTTGCTGTACCTTGTCGCATAACTGTCGTTCTTTGAGATTGTCTTTCTTTTTGGTCGGTTGTCCTTATGAATTCAAAATGGTGAACGCATACTTTAACTGGCTACATATCAGCGAAATCTTCGCTTACACTGCACTTTGATTCCTAAATAATCTTAAATATGAACAACCTAGTGTATATCAACGATACTATCATCTATTATCTTGGTAAATTGAGACTTTTGAACAATTCTAGCCATTTAAAGGTACATGCCCACTTAGTAGGCACAAACTGTTCTTTATATGATTTATGTAGTGTATAATTGTGTCACAATTCCACCAGTTCTAAAACTTACGAGTGCCCGCTATACATATATAATCATTTAGTAATATTTATCTTACAGATAGTGACGCGCGGTGGTATCAGGCTATTTTCATATGCAAAAGAGGCATGACATTTTTAACTATTTATACTAATTAAATGCGTCACCTGAAAAACTAATATTTACGACAGACTATAAGGTATGATCATTGCACATCGAAACATAAATACAGAGAATAAATAGTAATGTCCGTTAACATTTGAAGGAAACACGGTTATCGCCCCTGATATTAGTGTGGAAATTTTCTTCTGATATAAAATGTATAATAGTGACAATCCATAGGTGGGGTAATGGTGAATGAATGTTTATTTGTCAGAAAATGTCTCAGATGATGTTTCGGGTATAAAGAACATTTTGTGTCTACTGCGGGGTATGTATCTTTAATGCCACTCATTTTATCATAACCGGAGGTAGACACGCAGCTATATAATAACATATATATCCGGGGTTTGTATTGAATTTGGCAAAATAAATGCATCAAAATCTCTCTAATAGATTCCGAAACAGTGATTTCAATGCAGCTTCTTGATTGTTTGTGTGTAAGCAATACCTAATACACAAAACACACAGTGAGGTCGGTGGAGTTTTCGAAAAGTCTTGAAATTAATTGGAAATGTGATGGTCATAAACTTGCTTTTCACACGATTTGTAGTATCAAATCATCAGTTTATCACCTGACTGCATACTAATGTATGTCTGAATCAGGCGATGGTAATGCGATTCTCAAGAAAGACACACGGCCAGAATTATAAGGCATCACGCTACAACATCTGCCCGACGTCGTGTTTTGTTACAAAGTTAATTCCGTACACTGTTATACAGTGGCGTCGGAACGGGGGCAGCAGGGCGGCAACCGCCACCCCAATATTTGGACAGCAACAAAATATTTTATTATGCTGTGAGTTTAGGATCGGGAAATGATCTTCATTTGGGTAAACAAACACCCCGTGTAATGTAGTGAATATCCTGGTGCTTTTTACCAGTGCTTTTGCTACAAAAATATGTATGAGATACTTCTTAAATGCAGCAGAATGCAGGAAATGCCATCTAGAATTTTAAAAAAATCCGAGGGGAGTGGGGGGGTGGGGGGGGGGGCATGCCCCTAGCCCTCCCTCGCTGCACTCGGGTCGACTGCCGCCGCCCCAATATTAATTTGCTTCCGACGCCTCTGACACATCCTTATGATATAATATTGGAACATAAAACAATTATCGTGAACATTACGTGTGGGCACAATCATATGATCCGGCGACGAAGGGTGGGGATTGGCGATTCGGAGACAAGCGCCCCTTGGGAATATAGTTATTCCCTGAATGCCAATCGGTGTGTCTGAAATGTATTTCATATTGAAATGAAATTGAAAGTTTTTACGTGGTATTTTTATCACTTCTTTCTATCTATGTGGGTCTGTAGTAATTAAAATAACACAACTTTATCATGATATGAAAGTCATTCGTCACACATATCTAAAATGAGCTTCCAGCTGTGGCGGATTTATATGGGGGATGGGCATCCCATATGCATAACCGGCAGCTGCAACATTCAATATGTATTATATTTACGCGGTTTAGGTTATGATCCCGCGGTATAATTTTAGAAGATTTGCAAGCACAATATGTACATAAAGTTGTACTGTCACTCGTGTGGCTAATGTTGAAACTGCCAACACATCACATTATTACCAACCACCGATCATCGCGGATAGGTTGCTTGTAAGAGTTTTAGATTTCCAATGTTGGTTGAATAACCATTATTATTATGCAGCAACATCCATATGCCTTGGGTTAACTGCCAATTCACATACATGATGATTGATAAATGCTACATCGAAAAAATAACGTAATGTTAATGTTATGCTCCTTATTGTTCAAAGGAAGATTCGTGCTCGCACAATGGGTTATTACTTTTCAAAATAAACGGAATAAAATCTTTTTTTTAAAACTACATGCACTTCCGACAGCTAAGTCATGCAATGTAATTCACATTTGTTTAAACATACCACCTGAAATACCAGCAGTAACATTATTGACTGCGGACGTTGTCGCAGTGGATTCCCTTTATGCGGCTGTTCGTGTACGTTATTAACAAAGGAAATCACATATGGCAAGACTGCGCGAATATGGAGGATTGAATAACGCCTCAATCGACGATATTTAATAATAGAATCATCGACTGTAACCACTCAATTGGACAAATGTACAGATGTCACTTCAACTATATAAAACTCGAGAGAAATTGGTAACTCGCCTGGACTTCTGCTACATGTTCACCATCATCGGCATCCATCTAGCCATACGTCTCCTTATATTTAAATCTTTTTAATCACACAATGATCTGGCATTTCACGAAAAGTGGTCAGTCGACCAGGACTTTTACTTTGCGTCACAACGTCTGACGACGTCACTTCTGGACATCCATGTCTGGTATAGCCTTTCGCGACTTCATGTCCATTGTCTATCCGACTGTATTGTTCGTATATTTTCATCCCGTTGATGAACTTTCTCTCATCATGAATATCTCGTGTTTTGTGTTAAAATACAAACTTTAATATAATCTCTTGTTTTTTTCCGGCATGCAGAGCTGGCAGTCGTTAATCTACGTCATTTCCGGTCACGCAGTCATATTTTTAAAAATGTCGTCGCATACGAAATGTTAAATAATGTCGCTATTATTCCCCAAAATTATTTCAGACAGCAGCAAACAACAGGGAAACGCCAACACTTCTCACTCTGCCTTATTTGAAAATTATGCATACAAAATGACGTTACTTGGGCCTCAATCCAAAACATGACATTACATTAGCAACTGCAACACGAGCCATACACATTATTTTCATACTTTGTCGTGGCCTAATGGGAGACACATGGCCAGGCTACGAGATATCCAAATTTGGTTGACATGCGGTAAAAGATGACAACTCTATAGGACTTGTCCGGGTATTTTATCAGCACCCCTTGTATACGCCGTTGATAAAAACGTCGTAATTTCGACGTCATTGATCTAAAACGTCATATAAGTTTTTACAACGCGTCATAAAAATACTTCTAAAATGACAAATAATTGGGATACATTGATAATGTTTTCGGTACATGAGTAGTATATAAGAGTCACAATGATACCATCACCTCTGGAAGGCACCGGCTACGCGCGCACCTTCCACAGCATGATGGTATCATTTGTGACTCTTATATACTACTACCGCGAGACCATATATTTATGACATGAGAAGATACACCCTATTAGAGATAAAAATCCCTATGTTATACTCAGTATATATATACAACAATCTGTCATACTTTTATTACGAATAAAATAACAACTGACACCCTATTAAAGATAAGAAATCCACTCAGTATTTTACAGCAATCTGTCACAAATATAAACTGACACCCTATTAAAGACAAGTTATCCATAAGTTATACTAAGTATATTACAACAATCTGTCATACTTTATTACGAATAAAATATAAACTGACACCCTATTAAAGATAAGAAATCCATAAGTTATACTCAGTATTTTACACCAATCTGTCACAAAATATAAACTGACACTAATTAAAACAAAAAAGTTATCCATAATTTATACTAAGTATATTACAGAAATCTGTCATACATTTATTACGAATAAAATATAAACTTACACCCATTGAAGATAAAAATCTATTGGTTATACTCAGTAATGCCTACCATAAAGCAAATGAGAGAGCAAGCTAAGAGTTGGGGAATTTCCCTAAGAGGTTTGAGACTCAAGAAAGATATAGCAGATAGGATAAGTGACTGCGCGAGCCGTCGTCCTACGAGGAGAGGCTGCGGCGTGTGGTTTCGACCGGACGACTGCCCGCCGACCCCGAAAAACGCTCCGAGAAATTGGAGAACGAGACGACGGCCAGTCTGCGCGCCACCGCTTACGCGCAGCGTGTAAAAGAAGATCCCACCGCACGTAGAAAACCCCTATACAAGGCGTACTACAATAAGATTTATCAAGGGTTGGTGTGGAGACCTCCCAAGAAGAGGAGAGATATCGCCAGAGCTTTGGTGGAGGAGGGTCCCAGGATTCTCGACGAAGAAGCCGAAGTTAGGGAAACTGTTGATAGGGGTAGGAGGAAGATAGTATGGACTTTCGAGAGGGGGGTAGACGGGGAGATCGCTAATCGCATAATGAATAAAATTCGCCCAGAGATGACCATGGCATGTTATCTGAGGTATTCGTGCTCGTATCGTATTAGGAACATAGAGACCGACGCTACTATGATCTATCACAAACAATCAAAGGGCAGTCCGTGGATAAACGAGATTTCCAAAGCCGAGAGTTGGATATCCGATAGAGAGAAAGGTCGAATGGACATCGACAAAGTCGATAGACCAAACACAAAATGGACCTTCGTTCGTTGGATATCGGTCGAGGTGAAGATAATCATCGACGCACAACAACTTCTCATGGGAGCGGGAAAACTCCCAGACTGGTTAAGACAGAAAAAGGGAATGTATTCCGTCGACACGTACGACGACTACTTGTGTCTGTTTAGGTGCATAGCCATCCAACGTGGAGGGAGACCAGACCGCTGTTGTGAGAAGGCACGAGCTCTGGCTCGCGAATATCTCGGGCATGATAACGGACCGGGTAGCCAGGGAATTCCCCTGGACGATATTAAGAAGGTCGAAGAACATTTCAAGCTGGGTATTCGCGTTTACGAGCCCACCGCCGATGGAGTGTGGTACCTCATGAAGGTTCCGGCAAATTACGACGTGGTTGGGGGGAAGACAATGACGATAGGAATGTTTGGAGGTCACTCGTTCCTCATAACGAATCTCCGCAAGATGACGAACGAGTACGGGTGCACCGGATGTCAACAACGGTTCACAAAGTCGTGTAACATGCACAGGCACGCGACCACCTGCATGGGTTGGAAGACCGTGGTGACATGTACTGGTAAGAGGGTAGAGAGACCGCAGCCGGCCTACGAGAAGGCGTTCTATCCTAAGGGTTCAGCGAGTATGAGGTCGATTCAATGGTTGAGCAGAGAAGGGGAGAGGGTGGGAAAGCACATACATCACGCCGACTGCGGTCACGCTGGTGAGAGGTGGGTGGCCGGTGATCCGGTCGACGGTTACTGTCACGAGACCGAGACCGTGTTTCAGTTTCACGGATGCTACTGGCACGGGCGTCCGAGGCATTGCATGAGAGGTAACGTGAGATCGCTGTACAAGAGGACGAAAATTCAAGACGCCAAGATAAGGAAGGCGGGTTACGAGCTGGTGGTGATGTGGGAGTGCGAGTGGTTGAATGAGGTGAATACCTACTATCCACAATCGCCACGCGAGGAGGAGACGACTCTGTACCCTCACCAGATAGTCTACGACTTCGAGGCGTATCTCGACAAGTCAAAAACCACGCGACCCACCAAAGACCTGACCTTCGAGGTCGAGAACGTTCCTATATCGGTGTCGTTGGGGGATGCGATGCATGAAGGGATCACACACCTATGCGAACGAGATCCCGACACGCTAGTCGAGAAGTTCGTGACCGAGCTGCAGATGAGAGGCAAGGCAATCAGGGAGGGGGTTAGGAAGAAGTATCTGCCGGCCGACATAGATATGTTATCGAAGTCTCAGCAAGCAAAGATTATCTGTTGGATTGACCAAGTCCCGGTGGTGGGGTTCAACTGTTGCAGGTACGACCTGAACCTCATCAAGCAGTACTTTGTAGAGAAGTTGGCGGCCACCGTGAATAAGGTGATGGTCGGAAAGAGAGCCAGCACGACGATGTTTCTGTTTACCCCGGAGTTTAGATTTCTCGACATCATCCAGTATCTGGGACCCGGTACCACGTACGACCGGTGGGCTAAGGCGTACGACTGTAAAACGGTAAAGTCTCACTTTCCGTACGAGTGGTTCGATAGCGCGGACAGTCTCGACCATCCGGGGCTGCCAGATTATCCCGAGTGGTACTCGAAGTTGAAGGGTGAGTTCCTACTGTCGTTGTCCGAGTGGAAAGAGTGTAAGAAGGTATTCCGAGAAAAGGGGATGAAGACGTTCAAGGAATGGTTGCAACACTACAACGACTTGGATGTAGGACCGTTCCTGGAGGCTCTGACTAAAATTACGGAGTTCTACAGGGGAAGAGGCGTGGACATACTCAAGGATGCTGTGTCTCTGCCCGGTGTTTCCCTTCAGTACCTACTCCGCGGGTCGATCGATGGGAATGCGGACACGCCCGACCTGTGGTCCAAGCAGGGATTGGTCGGTGGTCCGTCCATAGTATTCTCCAGATACGCCGAGGCTGGAAGGTCAACGATCAGGGGTCAGGTGGGGAGTCGGGAGGAGAAGATGTGCAAGGCGGTGCTGGGGTACGATGCCAATGCTCTGTACCTATCTACTCTGTCGAAGGACATGCCGTGTGGTGAGGAGCAGATATGGACGTGTGACGACCCGGAAAGACAGTCGTATATAGACTGTTTCGTGAGGAAGGTCAGGAGTGAAAAGTGGTTCGGATTTGCGGAGTTGGATATGGAGGTCCCGGAAACGTTGAGAGATAAGTTCTCGGAAATGTCACCGCTGTTCGTTAATCGAGAAGTCGATGAGAAAGAGGTTCCACAGCACATGAAAGACTACCTGGCCGGGACCGGGAGGAAAAGAGTCGAAGGAGACAGAGGATAAAGCTCCGTTTATGGGGGCTAATGTCCGCCAAGAAGATGATCATATACTCCCCGCTGCTAAAGTGGTATCTGGAGCACGGTCTGATCGTCAAGGCGGTGCATAGGGTGATTGATTACACACCCGGCAAACCGTTTTAATGGTTCGTTAAAGAGGTCACCGCTGCTAGACGGACGGGGGACGTCGACAAGAGCAAGGCGGTGTTGGCGGAGATATTCAAACTGGTTGGCAACGCGTGTTGTGGCAAGCTGATAGAGGCACAAGAGAGACACCTGAACACCACATATACGAAGGATGAGAAGACTGTCGATCGGGCACTGAGGTCGGCGTGGTTCGAAGACCTAGAGGAGATTGGGGAGGCTTACGAGATATCGAGCAGGAAGACTCGAGTGGTGATCAACAAACCGTTTCAGTGTGGCATAGCGGTCTACCAGTTGGCCAAGCTCCGGATGCTGGAGTTCTACTACGATTTCTTGGACAAGTACGTGGATCACGGAGATTTCGAACTGATACAGATGGACACTGACAGCATGTACTTCGCGCTGTCGGAGAAGACGCTGGCGGCGGTGGTGAGAAAGAATATGAAGAGAAAGTTTAATAAGGAGAAGACCGAGTGGTTGGCGTGGGACGTGTGGAGCAACAGAACTCCGGGACTGTTCAAGCTGGAATTCGAAGGGGATAGAGCCATCGCTCTGTGTAGCAAGTGTTACTACGTGAGTGGTGATGTAAAATCTAAGCACTCGGCCAAGGGGATGTCGAAGAGATCTAACGATCTGACTTGGGGAAGGTATAAGAGTGCTCTCGAAGGGGGTAGGGATATGGCGGAGAACAGTGGATTCCGAATGATTAACGGGGTGATGAAGACGTACAAGCAGAAAAAGTTGGGGTTGTCGGCGTACTACGACAAGAGGAGAGTGATGGAAGACGGGTTACACACCGAGCCTATAGGATAGGTAAAAAAAAAAAATCTGAAAAAAGGAGAGAATACTAAAGACTCTGACGATCCGGGGGTAGCTGGGTGTCAGAAGGCACCGTAAGAAGTTCTTCGCGAACAAACCCTCGAGATGGCCCATCATCCAAATAGTAGAGCACGGGCTCATCGGGCTTGGTAATAGATCGATCTAGATGATATACATTGAGAGACCACACGGGATCAGTCGCGCGGCGGCTGCCGCCTTCGAGCTCTCCCGGTTGATAGAGGTACCGGACGTCAATATCTGATGGAAGCCGTTGCTCCTCTAAACCAACGGGTCGCCCGCGCGAGACGGCAGAGGGCTCGCTCGTCACCCTCTCCGTTCAGTGCGGAGACCAGTCTGGCCACCCACTCGGTCGATCGCGAATGAGGGTCTACAAGTTCTTTAGCGTATTGGTGTCCGAACAGTCTCTCAGCCATGGTTCGATTGAAGCGCTCCACCATCCCCTGGTCCCGGTGGATGTTGACGCGGCCGCGTCTGACAGAAACTTCGTGCTTAGACAATAGATGAGAGACCGCGCCCATGAACTCGCGGCCGGGATCGACCTGGAGAAGATTCGGCCATTTGAGAGGACTCCTCTTATATATTCGGGAAAGAGCCTCGGCCACCTCCTTAGACTCTTTAGTGGCCAATGGCTCAGCCCCCTTATAACGACTCGCTACGTCATCAACGATTGTCAGTGCGTACTTGTCAGTGCGTACTTGTCTTACGACCGACGCGATCGTGAGGGAGAAACAGGAGATCCGCTTGGTGAACTTGGTTCTGTACCGGCACGTCGAATTTCGGGCGCGGAATATTGTGTGGCGCGGGTAAATAGATCTGCCAGATGGCCTGCTTCTTGAGCCATTCCTTGACAGCGTTTTCTGAAACCTTGGTCGCCGCCGCGAGGTTCTTGATGGCCGCGAGTCCCTTCCAGTAGCCGCGGGGGCTGTAGTACGCATTCGCTAGCTTGCGCATTAGGCAAACCGATAGTTTGGTATTAAGTTTGCGCGTGTTCATCGTATGCGATGTATTCTAATATATCGGACAATCTCCAACATGCCCTCGCCAGATCGTCCGGTAACTGCGTCGATAATAATAAACCTTTGTTGGAAGTACAATCGCGATTGGGGGTTAAGTTCTGAAGGAACTTCGGAAAATCTGATCCCCCAGGATTGGTGGAGGAATCTAACATCCGCTTTGCGAAAAGGGTGGCCGCTTTTTCGTCCTCCCGCCACGTCTCGAGAGAATCTCGGGCCAGACGAATCATACCCTTTGCACCAACCATGCGGTGTTTAAGGGCAGTGTTGCCTACATCAATCATAGCAAAATAAAGTTCGTCAACTGACATCGTTCTATATATATATATTTATAAAAAAAGTTATTTAAAATAATTAATTTAAAATCTCGATTGAATATAGTAGCCGACGAGCCCCACCACACCCATTCCCCCACGACGATGAGCGCGATCTCGCGGTCTTTTTGGGGCTCTGACGGTACATAGAAATCTGAAAGTTGGGGCTCGCGATCCAACGGCGCGAGACTTTTGTGCGGATATGCCAGCGCGTACTCGCGGTTGGCTTCTTCAACGTTCTGAAAAGTTTGTGCGGCGTGATTTTCTCGGCGAAGCTCTTCATTGACCCAGTCCAGATGGGCGGTTCGTTTTTTCGACCACGCTTCCTTTGCGCTATTTGAGTTTGTTCTACACGGCTAAATCGTGACGCTTACGCTCCTCTCCACGTTCGAGCTTTTCATTTTAGAGAATATAAAGTTGCTACCGCTGAACGCCAATGCGTTTACAAGCGCACCACCTACTATTACTGCGATTGAAGCCATTTATTTCCATATATTAACTGGTAGAATTCCAGCTTTAACTAGATAATCTCGGGTCCAAACTGCGGCCGCTACATCTAAGGTCGCGAGCCCTACGTCTCTCACAGTAAAGTCCAATTTGGGAGCGGATCCTCCTAGGAACATCTTTGATAGTCGAGCATACCCGATACTGAAACCCGATATCACCACGGCGTGATAAAGCGCATTCACTAACATTTTACCATCTTGTTCAGCCATTATAATTATTGCATATAAAAGGGGTCGCGATCAATGTTTAAATGGGGCGCATCCAATCGCGATTGGTGTTTCGTAACTTTCTTCTGAACACTGGCTGGTTGTTTTTTCGATAATAGGAGGTATTTCCACACGCACAGGGCACCAACAACTGCCAGACCACCACCAACAACCCAACTCCAATTCACGAATTTGGGTTCAATCGGATTCGCCCAACCTCGATTGGGTGTTGACTGTGTTTCCAATTCGTTAATTGGGGGTGTTGTTGTACTCAACTCTCTCTTCAGATGTTTTGCTGTCTCCGTCCCCGATTGCAACGACTGTTTAGCCTCTCGAAGCTCGGCGAGTATTTTATCTTGTTTAACTTTTCGGGTGGCAGCCGCCGCCCACCCAGCTACCTGTCTTTTGGGATTTTTTATATGCGGTATGTCATCCAGTGGCGGAGTAACACTCGGGTTCGATTGGGTTGGAGCAATCGGGTTCAACTCCGTCACTCTCGCGGGTGTGTCTTGTGTCATCATTTATGATATTAATATTAGGTCTTATAGTTCGTGGGCATATATGTCCAAATTGACAGTGTTTACCCGTGGTCAACGCGGTTGTCAGCGGAGCTAAGTACATTCCAAACTTGTGATAAATTGAGCAGCAGGCTGTTCTAAGAGTGTGACCTATAAAAGGGTCAGTCTCTAGATCGTCAATCAATCCCGCGGTGTTTGGTATAGGGAGAAGTATACTAACGGCGGTTGTGTACAAATGAATAGCCGCCGATCCGAGAGTTTTTGTCATCTCCGCACCTAACCTAGATTCGTATCGCGCATACAATTTATCGATCTCTGCATCTGACATCTTATCCACCTGAAAAACTGAGAGACGCCTACCGAGATAATGCTCCGATTATCCCCCAGCAACCAGCGCAGCTAGCCGCTCTTGTCGCGCTGCATTTTCATTTTCATTCGGAGTCGTTGCACTCAACCCAATACCAACCGCCGTTGAAGTTGATTCCGATTGCTCTGTCGGATCATTATCTTTCAGGGTGTTGGCAGTCGGAGTTGAGGTTTCTTCTATTAGCTGATCGAGAAGTTCGTCGCAGTTCATTTTTCTTAAAATTAATTTAACTATTCTAACAAGTCTCATCACTTTAACATATTGCCAAGCGCACCACCCGATACTTATGATCACCATTATGCTCGCAGCGGAGCACCAAATTGTTAACATTGTTAACCATTGTTCAGCATTTGTTCAACATTTGTTAAGCATTTGTTCAGCATTGTTCAGCATTTGTTCAGCATTGTTCAGCAATTGCTAAGCATTGTTAAGCATTTACTCGGCATTTACTGAACGAGCGTTAAGTAATTGCTAATTAATTATTAATTAATTCATAACTTCGTAAGCAGTTGGTTGATCAGTCTTTAGCAAAAGCTTGGCGTGCTTAGTTTCCGAAAGCATCTGTCGAACCTCCAGGCGCTCCTCGCGCGTTGGGATAACGTCATTCTCTCGAAGACAGTCATCGAATGAGTCTCGGTCCTTGCAGTGAAAGAGGGCGACCCATTTCGTTTGCTCGCGCAGATCCTTGAGGACGGCGTTGTACTTTTGAGTTGATATCCATACGCTTTGCCTAGCATAGCGGCCAGAAAATGCGAGCTCAGAGAGCATGTCCTTCTTTTTGGTCATCGCCGCCTTAGCCGAGCAATCATCAATCACGTATAGGGTGGGCTTACCCTGGAATCTTTGGTATAAACCACGCAGCCAATCGTGAAGCCTATCACCGGGGTCAATAACGTATACCTCAGGGTCGGTCCATATCCACGGGCGCCGCTGATAAGTATTGTTGTGCCGCACAGTGGGACACAGGATCACAATGTGACGAAAGGCATCGCGGTAGGAGCCCTCGAGCAAGTCTAGGATGCAAACCGTTTTTCCACATCCTGTCTGCCCACATATTATGGCAGTGTGGGCATCTCCAATCGTGAATTGGTATTGATTGCTAATTTTCTTATTTTTTTTAAATTTATTAATTAATAAATCGTTAGATGATTTTTTTATTAAATCAGTAGATCGCTGAGACGTATCGGCCATCTTCGATGTTCAGTTGCGCGTCTGTAATTATATATAAGTACACGTTCCATGTGCCAGCTCCATCCGCCTCTTTGGTTATCTGGATCGTCACACCCTCACTAGCGTTCTCAACTTGGCGTCCGCTGCCGTGTATTTGGTCGTCGTCGCTGGCTCGCATGTCTAACCATAACGCGTATTTGGTATTCAGGAACTCCGCGAGGGAGACGGCCGAGAGATGCAGGTCTTTGGCAACTGCTGCAACCTCCGGAGAGCGCTTAGAGCCGGCAGCAAACTGCTTTCTTACTTCGTCCCACTGCTGGTGCGCGCGAAGACCCGCGCTGTAGAGTTGATTGGGTACTCCCTCGATCGTCACCTCTACCTTCGTGATGTTGGGGTTATAGAATTTGTCGGTTTTTCTAGCACCGAACGCGAACCGAGCATCCTCGAACAACATCAGTATACCTTTCATCGAGCGGGCGGGTACGTTGACATTAATATTCCACAATGTGTCGCCTTTGTCTTTCGTCATCTTGCGATGGCGAAGAACTCGGTCGTAAAGTATGGCAACGCGCCCGGCGTACTGGGTTCTGATCAATCGCGCGAGTTCGGGCATCGTGACCATGTCGTACTCCAGCGAAACATTATCGATCGTATAAGTCGATAACATGTCGCTGGCTATGAGAGCTCGGCCGTAGTCGTTGAACGTTAGTTCGTATTCGAGGCGGTCAGCCAAAGCGCTCTGGTAGTAGGGCATGTGACTCTCCAGCAACTCAAAGTCGAGCGATGTTAGAAGCGGTTGCGTAAGCGCCCGCGACCGCATTGTCGCTCGCGTTGTTATCTGCCTTGTTAGCAGCCCCGATTCTAAGTTTGGTTACGTTCTTATTTTTGCTGGTGTCAATACCCTGATAGACAGCGTTTTCGCGCTCTTTCTCCGTCTTCCATAGGTCCTGATAACAATGGTAGACGTCGCTGTCATCGATCGACATCACCTCATTACCACAAAATCTTTATCATGGTCTTCTTGACTATGGCGCGACCCCAGGTTCTGAACGACGGTTCGGTCCTCGTCCGTCGACGTCAGCGAAATAGTGAAAGCGAGGCGAACAGTCCCCGGCACAATGACGTCGTTAGCTCCGAGGTTGGGGAAGCGGACCAAGAGCTGCTGGTTCTGGTCGATCGTCGATGGGTTGTTCGTAATAACGACACTCTGACTCACGCCTTTTTTGCCCCGAGGGCTCACGCAGTCCGCGGTATGGATTGAGTTTGCGACCGTATTGACTCGAAGACATAATTTAGTTAAACTATATTAAACCCGTATGGTTTTGTCTTTAATACATAATTAATATGGCTGATTACGATATTGACATGGATGACATCGGCAGAGACGATTTCCGCGATGATGATGACATCGATGATGACATCGATAACTATGACGAAACGACCTTCATAGGGACGCCAGCACCCCAAAATACACCTTTGTTTGTTCCAGGCGAACCACGAAATACACCTTTGGTTGATCCAGGCGCATCTTTGTTTGTTCCAGAAGCACCAGGAACTTCATCTGCTGGTGTACCTATGTGGGAGGCCTCACCCGAGACTCCGGCATGGGCGGGTGGTGTCGAGATTCCTGCGGGGATCTCCAAGGATGAGCTGGCGCCTCTCACGGAAACGGAGTCTCGGGTGAAACGGTGGGAGAGTGAGGTGTCTAAACACGGCATCAATGCCACGTTGGAGTTCCGCAGCACTAAAAGAGGAGACTTGTGGGTTAAATGGGGTAATAGCTGGAAGTTGCTGACGTACAAGAACGAACCGACCCGGTTCCTCAGCCCCTCTTCCTTGAACCGATATGGAGTACTCTTCGCTCGAGCTCTCGGAGTGATCGATGGTCGGGCGCAGCTGCCTCAACAAATGGTAAAAACCCTATAGTCTACCGACGAAACGCTGGTGAAGACGGCCGCCGCTATAGAAACGAGCGATATCAGCGAGGTCCCTCGTATAGCCACCGACGCTATTAAAACAGTGGAAACTACGGTCAACGAAATAAACGGCACTAAGTATGACCCACCATTACCTCTTCGCGAACTCCTGGGACTCGATAAGGTTCTGCAAACGGTCCGGGGCGAACTGGTCAATAACCTCTCCAAACTCACTGTGCTGGACGAACATATCACGCTAGAAGAAAGAAAACTTGGGGAAGTCCGTGACGATATAGAATCTACCGAGCGGATTAACAAACTCCTGCGGTCGTTGCGGGATGAAAGAGAAGCTCGCTTGGAGGTTGTCTCGACTAACCGTGAGGCACTTTCCGGCCAATTAAGTCGGAGCCACGAAACAATCTCGAGGGTCCTGCACGAGGACACGACACTCGGTGAGCGTCTTCGCACTCTGTTCATAGAGAAGGGCGTCACGATAGTAACCATCATCGCAGCTTTCAGCATGATTATATCCACCCTAATTCTATCTATATCGTCTCTATTTGTAGCTGTCAATGCTGGTGCCGCACCAGCACCCGCACCAGCACCCGCACCAGCACCCGCGCCATCCGGTGGAGCCAAGGAATGGATAAAAAAACAACTAAAAGCCCTCGCCAGTCTCCTGGCTAAATTAGCAGGAAAGGTGGCTACCGCGTTGCCTGGGTTGATAGGAGGTCTCCTCTCCTTCTTGTTATCTATATTATCAAAAACGGTCGGATGGCTCGCCGAGAATGCTTGGGCTTTAATCGTGGCGATCGCCGGTCTCCTACTATTCTTCGCCAGAGAGTTCCTAAAACCAAAGCGTAAATAATCCGATCGCCACGAGGGCAACGACGAGCGCTAATTTCTCCTCCTCCTCCTCGTGTATTGTGCTTCCAATCTCGATTGGTGTTTCAACATTGTTGATGTTTGGATTGGGGGAACTCGATGGTGCATCCAATTTACGAATTGGGGGTACTGGGTTCGATTGTGTTGAGGGAGGTGTATCCATTTTGTGTTTTGGGCGTTTTATGAAATCGGTTCCACTTACAACCTCGACACTGTTGAACCCGATCATGTTGGGGGTGCGCTTGATGATATCCGTGTTCACGTTACCGTTGTGGCCGATTTTTTGATTGGCGGTGGCGATTACGATCTGATTATTGTAACCGTCAACCGGGTCGTCTCGTAGTATCATATTGCTCGGCGCCATATAAAGACCTATTCCAAATACATAGTCTACTGGAGTGCTGGCATTCTGCAAAACGTCTTGATAATTCTGGATCGCCTTCTCCAGATCCACCCTAGCTGAGATGGCGTCCTCTACAAGTGCAAATAATTGTTTTTGTGCATCAAGCGCTGTTCCCATGCCCAGCATAGAACTGCGAGTTTGCTTCTGTGTGCCGAGGATGGCCCAGACGTACGTGCGAATGGAGTCGTTGACGCGAGTAACCCCGGCCTGCGTGAACCCTAGACCCTTATCTAACATAAATGTACGCCACACGTTCTGAACCTCAGCAGCCTGCTGTATGTAATCTACGTGAGCCCGTTTCGGAGGTAACATTTTACAAGAAAACACGCTGCAGTGCCGACCTCCAGACACTTCCGGCCCGAAAGTCATAGTCGCGTGGTCAAAATTCCCGGCGTTCCGACTGACGATGTGGTCACCGGAGTGATCGTGTCTAAAATCAGTCTGCGTCCAATTCCCGGACTGGCCCCGAATGAGAACGTCCCCGAGGCTGGTGCTGGTAGGAAATGCTTTCTGTCTCCAGTCCGCGTCTTTTGAAACGTTAAATTCGTTACACAGTCTTTCAAACACCACAAGGTCGTATGCGTTGGAAAAGGGATTCCAGGCGTCGTCTCGAGGTAGTGAAATACCTAGTTCTTTGAGAATCCTCCTAATAGTATAATACGCGTGAAAGTTGTAGACACTTCGGAGCATGACATTCTTGGATGTCAGATGGTCTTTATGTGAAACTCCACACCAGGCTGTTGCGCACCATACAGCGAAATTTATTTGGTTCTGCCAAAACTGCATCGGTGTTGCTTTCCACCAGTTTACCGCCTCCATCGTAATAATCTTGGGCAGCCTATATTGTTCAAAGATGTTAGGGAAATTGGTGGCAAAGCAACTGTCCGGTCTAACCGTTACGGTTGGGTGTACAAGGCGGTTAACAACGTCTTTTTGCGTGTATTTACCTCCGACCGCGTACTTTGCATTATAATTAAAGCTAAATGCTTTTGTATCCATTGAAAGATATTATTATGTTTGCTACTATCACTAATGTTCAAAAAGGGAGTTGTGAACTTCAAAAATTAATAGACAACTGCTGCGGACAACGCCGGGTAGGCCTTAGATCAATCACGTTCACGGTCGGGTGGAAAAACGTTGAAACGCTCGAGTTTTTCACATCAGAAGTCGAGGACGTCGAGTTTTTCGCATCAGAACACCCTATAGCTGTGCCACATAGAATAGACGTAAATAGAGTCATAAGTCCACCAAAGGTTATAGTACCTCAGGGTCTTTGGAGTTTCGGAGATCTCCAAGCTTTTGTCGCGGAGAAGATTCCTGGTGTAGTCACTCTCGCAATCTCGAAAGCCACGGGGCTCACGACATTGACCGTTGAGAGGCGTTTAAGGATCTCACCGGGGTTGGGTTCACTGTTAGGATTTAAAATAACATACCCTTACAAAGATGACGGAGTGTTTGATCCTGGCGAGCACGTCGGCACGACCCCTGTAAACTTCGCCGTCACGAAAACTCTCGGGGTGCACCTGGATCGGGTGAACACATCGTACAACACGGTAGACGGCACTCCCAGCACATTACTGAAAACCGTGCCCGCCAGCGACTGTTTCTTTGGTGAGACCCTGACCTTAGACTTCCCACACCCCGAGATGAAAGTTTTGGAATCGGGACACATCCACGAGTTGAAGATTTCTATTCTTGATGATAAAGGGCGAGAGTTGAAGAACGATTACCCGATTTCGGTCGTCCTAGAAATTTCAAATTAATTAATTTTAAGAAAATTATTTAGAATTAAACGCATGTTCGTAATATATATTATCAACATTATTGAAAATGGGTATATACGGACCAGGTAGTTCTTCCGATTGGGTGACAAATTCAAAGAATTTGGAACCGACAGAAGGGGGATTCATCCCGACAGAGGGCGACTTTTTAACTACCCAAAAAACAAAGGCCTTGATCAATAGAACTATATCGGTGGCCACGGACGAGATTCACAAGAGTCTACTTTCACAACTTAGAGAATATGCACTGGCTGTGAATACACAAAGTCGTGAAGAAACGCATACGGAACTAAACGATCTAGGTGAAAAAATAACCAAATTTCGAAAAGAGGCCCGGTTGGGGATTGATAAAGTCCGAGAAGACCACCAGGCGGACCTAACGGAGGCTTATGATGCGTTGCTCTTAAAGGACACTCTCATCAGTGAAGCGACACTTACCGAACTAGACGGGAAAATAACAAAATTTCGAAAAGAGACCAGGTCGGATATTGATAAAGTCCGAGAAGACCGCCAGGCGGCCTTTACGGAGGGTTATGATACGTTGCGCTTAGAGGACTCTCTCATCAGAGAAGCGGCACTTACCGAAAAAAATAACCAAATTTCGAAAAGAGGCCAGGTCGGGTATTGAGAAAGCCCGAGAAGACCACCAGGCGGACCTTACGGAGGCTTATGGTGCGTTGCGCTTAGAGGACTCTCTCATCAGAGAAGCGACGGTTGCCGAACTAGATGGGAAAATAACCAAATTTCGAAAAGAGACCCGGTCTGGTATTGATAAAGTCCGAGAAGACCACCAAGCGAACCTTGCGGAGGCCATTGCGGAGGCTTATGATGCGTTGAGCTTAGAGGACTCTCTCAGCAAAGAAGCGACACTTACTGAACTAGACGGAAAAATAGCCGAATTTCTTAAAGAGACCAGGTCGGGGGTTGAGGGGGTCCGAGAAGACCACAAGGAGGCTATTGCGGAGGCTTATGGGGCGTTGCGCTCAGAGGACTCTCTCAATAGAGAAGCGGCACTTACTGAACTAGACGAAAAAATAACCAAATTTCGAAAAGAGGTTGGGGGTTGAGGGGGTCCGAACGGGTATTGAGAAAGCCCGAGAAGACCACCAGGCGGACCTTACGGAGGCTTATAGGCTTATAGGACTCTCTCAGAGAAGCGGCGGTTGCTGAACTAGACGGAAAAATAACCGAATTTCAAAAAGAGGCCCGGTCGGGTGTTGAGAAAGCCCGAGAAGACCATCAGGCAGCCCTTGCGAAGGCTTATGATGCGTTGCGCTCAGAGGACTCTCTCATCAGAGAAGCGGCGGTTGCTGAACTAGACGTGAAAATAACCGAATTTCAAAAAGAGGCCCGGTTGGGTGTTGAAAAAGCCCTAGAAGGTCACCAGGCGACCATTACGGAGGCTTATGAGGCGTTGCGCTTAGAGGACTCTCTCAGCAGAGAAGCGGCACTTACCGAACTAGACGGAAAGATAACCGAAGTTTCCGATAAACTGAAACATGATCGTATAGCCGCGACCACAGCTCTTGAGGAGGCCTCTTATAAGATTCGTACTGAGGCATATAACGCAAACAGTGCGCTTGCCGGAATAGTGCGAACAATGAAAACGCCAAAACGTGTCATAACAGTTTGGGCTGAGAAGCGGGGCCCATTGGTTGAGGGGCACTATGAATATTCATTCGGTGCCAAAGCGAGTAATAAATGTGGGGGATACGCTATGACAGCTGCAGATGAAGTTATCCAAATGGCGGTCTGCTCGGTTAATGGTAGTGGTAAACCTGTGGGCGCGGTCGCGATGAATATTGTAGTAGATTGGGAAGAACGGGGGATTGGAGTCACTAAAATCTCTGGAGATAGTTCGACGGTGGTTTCGTTCTCCGGTTATGATCGAATTAGACTTTCCAAAGGTAGTGTTATTAACTTTGTTACGAAAATCGGTGACCCAGAGAGTTCTTCCACTATTTTCTCATTGTTAATTGAACTTATTTTGTAAATACTAATATATTGAAAATCATGAACGAATCAATGCTTCCAATTGTCAATACCACTCCATCAACACTGTGTACAATTAACGAAAGAAGTTCAGATTGTAGGTTGAATAATATCGTCGCTATGCAGGATATTTTAGTTAGAGAATATACAAATAGAAAAAGAAACGCTAAAAAATATAGACGCGCGGTGAACATGGCTGAAGCATCTAGCACGGTTCTAGCGAGTGTTTCTGTGTTGTGTGGGGCGGGGACAGCTGCAACTATATCCACCATTATAACGGTCCTGTAGCGGGGATTTTATGTGCGGTGTCGGCCTTTTCTGGGTTGTTGTGTATGGTAATTAGGGCGTCGGGTGGAAAACTCGAGAAAAAATGTAGAAAACATGATAGAATATCTGTTCTCGCTAGGTCAAAGAAAAATA
This sequence comes from Conchocele bisecta, assembly GCA_029237695.1. Classification (NCBI taxonomy): domain Eukaryota; kingdom Metazoa; phylum Mollusca; class Bivalvia; order Lucinida; family Thyasiridae; genus Conchocele; species Conchocele bisecta. The sequence goes on from CM055279.1 coordinate 17,209,824, forward strand.
CCATCGACGTTGTGGTGTCCAAAGCGTTGGCCGAAAATATCAAATTTAGAGTTTGAATCCGTGGTGGAAGAAATGTGGAGATATGAAAAATTAAAAAATGATATTAGAATCAAAGCGCGCGCCACCATGCCCAAGATTGAGGGTACTGATTGGGATAAATTTAGGGTAAAACTTGGAGATAAAGTCCGAGGAAATTAATATTTTTATTAAATAATTAATTGTATTGGTGCAGTAGACAATTTATTAATTAATTTTAGGAAAATTATTAATAATTTAAAAGGAAAAAAACGTTTACATACCTTCGATAAGAAAAATACACTCGGCTATAAAAAAAATTTTTTTTTTTTTTTTCTGTTCAATAATAATTTTTCAATATCTTTATAAGCAATGTCGTAGAAATGTACATTCGTAAACGAATCGTTGGGTTTTAACAATTTTATATAATACACCTTAGTTTCATATCCGATACGCATTATCAGTCTTAATGTTTGTATTTGCCTCTTGTATAGTTGACATAATTGCCGGTATAATATTGTAAATGCAACGTTTTTATCGGAGCGTAATAAATTACGCTGGTATTTCATGTATTCGATATCGCCTAGTGTTCTCATTTTATAGAATTTATATACAGGATCATAACCCCCGTAAGCTTCGTAAACTTCTTCAACACTGTCATTAAAAACTTTCAATTCCAATTGAATTGTATTATCCATTTTCTCTAATAATATTGGTAGTTGTTTTTTCTGTTCAATTTACAATTAGAATTTTCAAATCCATTACAATATGATTGTAGAAACGCATATCCGTAAACGAATCGTTGATTTTAAAAGGTTTTATAAAATTAGTTTTATGATGTTCCGGTAGTTGTTCTCCGATCCTATTTAGTCGCTTCGTTTCACGAATTTGATCCTTGCACCGGCGACATAATTGCCGGTATAATATTGTAAATGCAACGCTTTTATCGGAGCGTAATAAATTACGCTGATATTTCATGTATTCGATTTTTGCATAGTGTTTTCAATTTATAGTAATATTTTTCACCAAAGACATTATAAAATTCCAATTCCCATTCTATTTTATTATCCATTTTGTTATAATATTTGTATTGTTTTTTTCTGTTCAATTTTCAATTTTATAAAATTAGTTTGATAATGTTTTTTACGGCGTTTATGTGTTGGAACACCGTGACTTATCAAAAACTACACATCAGATCGATTCTATCTTTCTAAGTGACTTTCCGATTTCAATTATTACTAAACGATAATACTTGCGAGCACGTAATCCCTTGTTAACCATTCGATGAGTAGCCTGAGTGCCACCGCATGGTGGACATAGCAATGACTCGGCTTTGGTCCCTACCCCACAATGCCGACATGGGCGAGGCGAAACGGAACCTCTTCGCATCCATGCACGGTGATGTTTGCAATATTCGTAAATACCGGTGCGATAACACCTCTCGTGACTACCTGTCTTCAACCACGCACACTTAACTAGAACCATTATGTTGTATATATATACTGAGTATAACATAGGGATTTTTATCTCTAATAGGGTGTATCTTCTCATGTCATAAATATATGGTCTCGCGGTAGTAGTATATAAGAGTCACAAATGATACCATCATGCTGTGGAAGGTGCCGCGCGTAGCCGGTGCCTTCCAGAGGTGATGGTATCATTGTGACTCTTATATACTACTACGTGGCTTTTAAAAGATGTACAATTCAGAAAACGCGAAAAAGTAAAAACTGAAACTGTTGTCATTAAGCCCAGTTTTTCGCACGGCGCGGCACATATAATCTAGTCTCTTTCGATATCAAGATAATGAGGCTCGGCTCGGAAACAGTCAACATGTAGTCTTGCCTGATAAACTGGTATTTCAAACAACACTAGCCTGGTATTCTCTGTGAATTAGTATGATTTATGCAAGCATGTTCCAATGCATATTATACAGCATAATTATTGAGTGCTTGCTTCGTATACGTATACGTTAGACATCAAACACAAATAATAATGAGAAATGTGTCAATGGGACACGTATAATCCCACTGGCAGCATGCGTACATGGATGTTATTTATCGGCTGTCATAACTGTACTGTAGAGACAGTTCCTTTAAGGCCAAATGGAAATTCAAAATTTCCACTGAATACTAGCAAACGGTAGTCAGTAAGTCGATGTGTAAGTCAGTTACTGCCCTAATCGAGGTGTTCATGTGTTTGAACAACCTACATGTGCCCATGGAACACCGAGCCGCGAATATAACATGGGGATTAAATTTCCAAAACTTTTCGTTTTTTGATCATGAAGGACCAACAAACGAAAAAAATTGGAAATTGACTCCGACACCTGGCGAGATAGCTTGAAAATAATGTAACTAAGAAAACAAGTTATATTTGAAAATCAGTCGACAAATGAAAAAAATATTTTAAAAAAATCTATTTTTAGCCCCGATGTTAAATTCCCATAGGAAAATCGTTTTTTCGCTATAAAATCAATAGTTGATGGAATTTCATCAAATAAATTTTTTGGGAGGGTGAATTTTGTTATTGATGAAAAAGAACTTGCTTTTAAATATGTTTTAGATTTAATGTGTTTAATGGCCAAAATTTCGTCGGCAGCAAAACGTGGAACAGACAAAACAACAAAATGACAGACGAGAAGACCGCCTCGTCTGCACATGCTGATTACGGCACTAGATATCCAATAACACCATATTGCGTATTGTCACGTGACGGGCCCTAGCGTTCCATTTAAATACTTCCGCCTGCATTTCATACAACATAAGTGGGCGCTTTGAATACTTATAACATTGGTTTGCATTTACATTTATTTATTTAACTAAAGATAATGGAGAATCTTGTCCGTATGTTCTTGCTGTCCGTTAGTGTGTACTACGTGCATGCAACTGGGTGCATACAACAAAACGACAACAACTCTTCGACTTTATCGCCGCCATGAAATACGCCGTCGACGCCGTGAATATGAAGACCCGGACTACTTACCGATACGTACCATTTCGCGTGTCCGAAGCCACATCAGATGTGTGTGATTTATTAAATTAATGAATAAAACCATGGGTTGTTGCCTTTACTCGGGTGGACAATAAATTTGGTCTGTTTAAAGTGCGTGGAGTCCGAAGGGCTCCTCACAAACTTTAAACAGACCAAATGTAGTGTGCACCCCAGTAAAAGCAACAGCCCATGGTTTTATTGTAACAAGTCACTTTATTATCCCCTAGCCGATAGCCAAGAGGGTATATATCGTTAGTCCATGTGCGTATGTTTGTACGTGCGTGCGTTTTTCAATAACTGATAACCGCTTCAGCTATTTTGATATTGTTTGGCCACAATGTGTGTATAGGGGTGGTGCTTTGTTTTGCATACGATCCACGTCTGACCGCCCAAGGTCACGGTCACTGAGGATTTATGTTCACAATGTAAGGCAAATGCGTTACAGTGTGTTTGTTTATTCAATAACTTATGAACCTCTACACCGAATTGTGTCGAGAACGCTTTAGCAGAAGGCGCGACAATAGTCGTCGCCTTTCCCGTCGTCGTCGTCCGCGTCGTCGTCCTCCGAAATGTCAAAAGGTTATTGCAAGCTTCGTCATCATGGTATAACTTTAATATTACTTGACGGATTGCTTCAATATTAGGACATTTGATACATGTGATCATTTGGAACACACTCATTCCGCCATTAACATGACATTGCAGGCCCGTACGCAGGAATTATTTTAGTGGGGTGCGTTATCGAAGCGCGAAGGGCTAAACATTGATTTTGCACATCCACGGACAGACTTCCACAGATTAACCCTTTCACCCCTAAGTAACTGGAATGGATTTTGATTTGTTAATTTTGCAACCAATCTAAATCATCACAAAATGACTTTAAGACCAGCCAATTTATGAACAAGGGGTGTTTTTTTTCTCAAAATTATGAAAATTAATTGCAAAAGGTGCAGATCCTGATGAGACGGCTCGTTACGAGCCGGCTCATCTGCATCTACACCGTTTGCCAATACCACTATACAGGCCTGCGGGTTAAAAGCAAAATGGTTAAGGGGGTGCGTACGCACCAGTCGCACCCCCTCTGCGTACGTTCCTGCATTGACCTTTGTTACCTTCACATTTTTGCGGAAACACTTAGCTATATTTTGCGTCAAAAAGTTTGTACAAGTTTCTTCATCATTATATCACTTTAATATTACTTGATTGATTGCTTAAATATTTGGACACTTCATACATTTGTAGCCGATTTAACCAGCATTGCAAAGTATACTTTTCTAGCAAATTATGTTGAGGGAGTAATCATTTATTTTTCCTGAAATGCGTTATTTCATATAGAACTAACGACTGCATATATTTGATGATTAAAAGTATGCATACTTATTATACTGAATGTATTACATTATCACAGCCATTTTGGCTGTGATAATGTAATAAATTGAGTATAATAAAAATTAATAAATTTATCCTAAAACTGAAAATTTCTCCCTCAAAGTATACTTTACTAGAAAAGTAAACTTTGCAATGTTGGTAAAATATGCTACTGAGCATTCTGATCACACACATGTCCCCATTAACAGGATCTTGACCTTTTTATACCTTCACATTCTTGCTGAAAGACTTAGCCATTTTTGCGTCAAACAGTTTGTACACGTTCTTCATCATTGTATTACATGATGGATTGCTTTACTATTTGGACACTTGATACTATCTATCTATCTCTTTATACTGCTGCACACCCTCACGGGTAATTTCGAGCAGGTATTTATTTCATATATACATGTACATACAATTCAAATACAATCGAGGTTCCCGGTAATTAGCCGGTACCCATTTACAGCTGGGTGGACTGAAGCGGTATGGATAAAGTGTCTTGCTCAAGGACACAACGCAGCGCCTCCGGTGAGGCTCGAACCCACGACCTTTAGATCAGCAGTCTGACGCTCTAACCACCAGGCCACTGCATTTTACTGATATTGACTCGCGGTGGTATCAGGCTATTTTCATATGCAAACGAGGCATGCTATTTTTTAAATAATTTATAGTAATTAAATGCATCTAAGCATTTAGCACACACTCATTCCGCCATTAACACGACCTTGGCATTTTTGATCTTAACATGGTTGTGGAAACACTTTTTTATGTCAAAGAGTTTCTTCAACCTTGATCGTTTTAGTGTTTGAAGCATGCACATCTCTGACGGCTTTTGTGATGCTTACTTTAGCACATGCCCATGATCATGTTACGGTCAAATGCCTCGGCTTCCGTGTCGTAATTCTTATGATATAACGTATGCAAGCTTTGCTCTATTGTGTCTGTATATTAAAGATAACTGTTGTTCATCAAAATTGTGTACTACATGTTCATTCATTATACATTGTAGATGACTAATGTATGCCATTAATTCAAGTATCCGTTATCAATATTAAAGGTACATGGCCACTCAGTAGGCAGAAAGTGTTGTTTAGGAATTAAATAAGTGTATAATTGTTTCACCAGATCTAAAATGTACGAGTACCTGCTATGCAGATATAATCATTTAGTAATATTTATTTTACTGATATTGACTCGCGGTGGTATCAGGCTATTTTCATATGCAAACGAGGCATGCTATTTTTTAAATAATTTATAGTAATTAAATGCGTCACCTGGAAAATAAATTTGTTAGACAGATTATAAAGTATGATAATTGCACATCAAGAAATAAATACATATACTAAATATGTTGTCTTGCGTGTCCTTAAGCAATACAACTTCGTGCTAGCCGAGTTCTATCGGATGGGGACTTAAATAGTCGGACCCGACATGCAAGGTCATCGAGCCAGTGACGTAGTTAAATCAAAGCATTTACTTTCCACTGCATAAGCATGTACCTTTAATGTCTGTACATATTCAACAGCTGTATATGTGGTACAATGCGTGCTGTACAACATCTGTGGTCAAATGCGTGTTGTCCAACAGTTGTGGTGGAATGCGTGCTGTACATCATGTGTGCTGCAATGCGTGCTGTACAACATATGTGGTATAAAAAATAGTCCGCAGACGATAACTTGCTACTTGTTCACAAACAAACCGGTCATAAACAAAACACAAAATAGGTGAGACAGATAAATATACACATGCGTGTATTCCTGTTCACTAATTTGAAAGTATCATCATGTCTTATGTAGTCGAGCGGTTAGATTGACGTATATCAATGCCGTCTGTAGTGAGCTCGAATCTTAGTTTTTCTCACATATAGATATATTTGTATTTGCTTATAGTTTATTAAATATTTCTTTTTTAGAAATTTTGCTCTCAAAAATTACATTAACTTCTGCATGAGATAGGTTACATCATCTAGAAAGTTAGTCTCACTTTGAAGAAAACAAATAACTAAATGAACATTTCATTTGTTGCCACAATTTGACATGCTTACAGTACATGCAGAATATGTGAATATCTTCTCGCCGATCATGTCACCTTGAGGTCATACAGCAATAGTGATAACCCTCGCCGTTTCACATATTTCCCTCTCCAGCAACCAGTCATAAAAGGAACACAATATTAAATATCGACAACAATAATGCGTTTTGTGAGGTTCGAACTCTCGACCAGATAGAATGAACACACGTTCTGCAAAATTGTGGATATTCACCGGCTTCGATACCACGGACCTACACCGCATGTCCATTTATGAGCGCCGAGATACACTGCTGTATAGTGACATGCATGCACGTGCACTCTATCTTGTATTTATTATACACGAAAACGAGGCTATGATATGATAGTAGTACATGTAATACACCTGGGGCATATGCAGCCTATGCTGAATAAATATAAATCAAATAATTGTTTACAAGAAAACATTGTTAATGTGAAATTTACATAATTTTGCACTTACGAACATTTTAGTCGTACGACTTTTAGTGAAACGGTCCCCAGGTTTACCTATTCTTGGACTCGTCGATTGACAACAGCAACTTATTATCGTCTGTCATTTATACAACAGCTGTGGTAAGTTATCGATCATATATACGGAGCCGATATCACAAATGTAGCACATGGGAATATAGGATGTTCATATGTAACATTGTTCAGATGTTTAACTCATTGTTCATTGTTCAGATGCACACATTGTAAATTAACATATGCGTGTTGTTATAAAAACACAACCGGTTTTAAGACCGGATGAAAGGGGAGATGTAAAGCAATCAATCAATCAATCAATCAATCAATCAATCAATCAATCAATCAATCAATCAATCAATCAATCAACCAACCAACCAACCAACCAACCAACCAACCAACCAACCAACCAACCTACCAACCCCGCCAGCCCAGCCACCCGCCACCCGACCAGCCCGAGCCAGCCCGAGCCAGCCAGCCAGCCAGCCAGCCAGCCAGCCAGCCAGCCAGCCAGCCAGCCAGCCAGCCAGCCAGCCAGCCAGCCAGCCAGCCAGCCAGCCAGCCACCACCAGCCGCCAGCCACCAGCCAGCCAGCCAGCCACCCAGCCACCACCAGCCAGCCAGCCAGCCAGCCAGCCAGCCAGCCAGCCAGCCAGCCCAGCCAGCCAGCCAGCCAGCCAGCCAGCCAGCCCAGCCAGCCAGCCAGCCAGCCAGCCAGCCAGCCAGCCAACGACCGACCGACCGACCGACCGACCGACAACCAAACAACCAACCAATCAAGCAATCAATGTTAATTGGACAATCTTACTACGCCAGTACGCCATGATTACTTACTAGTATTTTGCCAATTGAAGTAATGAACTCAATCGATCAAAGACTCGGAACAAACTCGGTTATTGAGTAAATGAATGAATCAATCAAGCTATTGATAATTTACATTTGCGATGATATAATACGCTAGTACCTTTATGAAATGTAACGAGTATATAGAACTATGTATCAGGAAGTACAATATTCTTGAGACTCAAAGCTTATCAGAAACTCTAGATATATCTATATCATATATCATATCATGCGAGTTGCATTTTCGTAGATATGTTATATGTGTTATCCGCATATGTTTGAGTAAAGTTCAGTGACTCCCTCAGTCACAAACAAATTGCATCAAAGGGAAAATTGTCTCCAATACGTTTTTTGTAACATATGCCATGATTGAGTGACATGACAGAGTGGGAGAGACCGAGTATTATGATAACCTTCAATGTCTTAATATTCAATGTCGTCATATGAATGCTACAAGGGCCGATTCAGGTAGGGACCCCCCCCCCCCTAAAATTCAGCGAGTAAAGATGTGTTTGCTCTAAAATGCGACAGAAATCAACAAAATGTGATGTAGATATCAAAAATATTCCGGAGGGTATACCGCCGGACACACCTAGCAGTCTCTCGACGAACGAGCGGTGCTAGTTCAAGAATATAGTAAACCCACCTAACCTGAAATCCTGGATCCGTCCCTGTGATAGTATAGTTGTGTCTGTCGGTGTAGCGTATGGTAGCTATTGTATGTTTACAACTTTTGGGATCTTATTCTTTCTAGACTGACTTTTATCTTAAGCAGTTTATCTCTAGCTTATAATGCACTCTATATAAATATCAAGCAATCCGATTGGCGGATGGTCATACATTACAGGTATATAATTGGTGATGAACGGTCGCAAATTATTTCAATATGTATTCCTACACCAATAATAAGTTTGAGGTCGGTCAATTTCCTCTGCCAACAAATGACCGACCAAAATGTGGGATAACACATAAAATGTCCCAAGTGGTATTCTGGTATTATTGTCGAAGACACCGCTGGCTTGCATCTGAAACGTCCTGGTCCGAAACGTCCTGGTCACCTGGTCCGGAAGTTGCATGGTCCGAAGTGTCGGGCGATATTTTATAGCAAATATCTCACTGTTGATCACGTTTCATATGTTTTTGCAATAGATCGTTCACACAAAACAGAAAGTATGTATCCTGCGTAATATTGCATCTTAAATGGTAGTATATCACGAATGAATAGACAAGTTATCACAATATTTATCAACATCAGGAAGTTTGACAGGCAGCGGCATTGAACTTTTGTTGCTAAGAGATCACCCCAGAGTGACATTAAACGCGTAAAGTAGAAATGGGGCAATTATAATTCTAATGATGCATTTATTGCTTTTAGTATTAAACAATAATGAAATCAGCAACATAAATGTATACACATTCACGAAAAAATATGTTAATATCTTGTAATTGTATTGGACATATTTTCTTCGTAGAAAAGTATGTGTGTTATCCGTCCGGTATGACCTGCGCAATCATCTTGCACTCCGGTACGATTTTCCAACTAGGCTCGATTATTACTAAGAATTTGTAAAACAGTAAAAAGGTGCATGATCACATTGTAACAAGAACATAAACACTTGCTGAAAGTTCCAGCAGCGCCTTCGATTCAAGGTACATAGGGCTCCAGATAAGGAATTAGTAATTGAGTATTGTCACTCCATCATTACTGAAGCAATTGGGTGTTTAAAAATCGTAATTGTGTAAAATAGAATCACACAACTGTTTACACATAAGCAGACCACAATTATTGAATAATTTGCTTCTAAATGAAAACACATCTTGGTATTTCATTAGAATTTTCTCCTTGGAGACTATTCTAATGAAATACCAAGATGTGTTTTCATGGAAAAATAAGAAAGTATGCTATATTTGTGGTCTGCTTATTGTTTTCTGTAGCATGATAAAGATACCACAAATTTTTCATTGCTTTTTGATACTCACTACTTCTGATTTCAATTGTGTTTTTGGCAATTTTAATTTGGTATTTACGCAAATACGCACCTTATCTGGAGCTCTGGTACGTATTCTGTTATACTGTCCTCAGTATGTAACGGATTGTAATGAAATATGGCGCATCAAACGCGTCTTGTTAATCTGCATTGGGTGCTCTCTGTACTTTGGCTCAAAAATCTGTCGTTTTTTAGAAGAATCGAGTTCTGTGTTTACTGTCAATACTGATACGGAAATTGATTCTTCGCAAAAAAGTACATAAATATGCGCCGAAGTCCCGAGGTCACCAAATGCAGGTCACGAAGTCAGCGCAAGTTTGCTGAGCCATATTTCATTAAAATCCGTTGCATATTAAGGAAAATATCAAATAATGTTTACTTGGGAGTGGTACGCTTTCAACACTTTCAGACATTGTTGTTGTTGTGGTAACCACGTGATCATGCACCTTGAGTAAATGAGTGCCTATATCAGAAAATGATAGGTATATGTTTAATGGCTTTGCTAAAGCTTCGTCACTGGTGAAAACACTACGGTTGGTGTTCACTCGATGAAAACTAATTCGATCTTACACTGAAAACAACAAATATCCTTTATATATTCCCCCTCGAAAAAGTATATTTTCCCCCAACTTTAGAAACAAATCGCCCTCAAATACGATGACTAATTATTTTTATGAAAAACACATTTTACTCATTACGTCAAGACGAGATATACTCTAGTAAGACGTCGTATTGTTTTTATTCGACGAGGAAATTTGTGAAAATTTAAATAAAAAATCGATGTGACTAGCGGACAGTATCACGTCTGTGACAAGATTTCGTGATAGTTATCGCGTCCGATTTATTTCGTCCTGACCAGTTAGTAAGATGTCTTGACGCGATATTTATGTAGTTAAGACGACTTAATAGGTGCAGTAAATGACTTAGCTATCACGTTATCACGTTGTATCGATGTCAGAAATATGCCACCATAGTGATGTTTGCATATGGCTTTAGGCAATGCTCATTCCGGGGCCGCGCGTAGACCAAGTGGCTTCATGACGTCACAACGCGGAAGTGCCTTCATGACGTCACTGCTTCATGACGTTCATGACGCCGCCCTGGAATATAAATACCGAAAATGATATACGTGAATGGGACGATTTAAAAAAGTACTGAAAATACTGAATATAATGCTCAAATTACATCAGTTTTTTGTTGGAAATATAACAATAACGTTTGATCAAGTCCACCCTTGTGCAAACGGTTGCTGTGGCCTTCAGGAACTGTTTGAACCCGCGGCCTGCGGCGTTGGGTTCAAACAGTTCCCTCGGGCCAATGCAAACGTTTGCACACGGCTGGACATGATCAAACCTTATATTATAATACGGCGTAACTACATAATTATCCCGTCATGACGTCTTACTAACTGGTAAAAACGAGATAAATTGTTGACGTCATATACCGAAAATATCACACATGTTCTAAGGTACAAATTCACATGACATGTCTCATATTGGAAACGCACACACTTTTGACTAGGTTAGCAGTATAGAGGGAGTCAAAATGATAACAGCAACCATTATGCTGTTATTGAGAGGTATAGAAAGCGGAGATTGGGTCGAGGCTACCAAGGTTTAGGCTACCTTTTTTAACCTTTTTCAATTCCCCCGAAAGTCCAAAATTCTCGACTTCGAAAAAATTGCAAAATAGCGGACGCCCAATTGAAAACAAGAAAACGTAGGTAGATAGCAAAGCTACTTCGCAAAGATGGCAGTGCAAGCTACTTTCCAAAGCATGGGAATTCGAACGGAAAAAGCTGTTTCCGGCCACCTTCTACTAGAGAATGCGCACGGTAGCAATCTACTCCCGGACATCTCTGGAGTGGACTACCTACTGGGGCACGAGGGTCGGACACACTTGCAACCTCTTCCGGGGCTTCCACCCTTCGTCGACGACGTCTACATCTTCGGGTACCTTCGTCGTGAGGATTGCGTGGCTCGAGGTGGGCGACTCTTCTGCACATCTGGGGAAAACGGATCTGCGCAGGAGGTTCAGCGTGCGGTTTCGATGGTGGTTCGAAAAAGCATGGGTAGAACTAGAATTGGTACGTCCATCGCGCACACCCTTTCTACCGGGGACAACGGGGGCGGTGCGATTCGAGCAACGATTCGTCGGATCGAGCGAGACACTGGGTTCGACGCACGGAGGAGATGGTCGGAGATCTACCCATCCGCGGAGGTTGGTGGGTACTCCGTCGCCAAGGCTGCAGTCTCGGACATTCTGATGGACGAATTGCAAGAGAACCTGCCAGCACTCGTACGCCAATTGCAAACTTTTGGGTACGGGATCTACTCGATCGACTACACGCAAGATTTCTCCGGGGTACTAGATCGCGCGACTCTCGTTCGGCACCTCTGCGACAACGAGGGGTTTCGGGAGCAAGGTGGGTTCGCGGATGCAATGCAGGATCCCGAGACACCAACCATTCTCGACAACACTTCCAGTGTCGGCAGGAACGTCTGCACTTGGATTCGTACCACCGACGACTACACCGTCCGCACCAAACTCTACAACAAAGTTGTCTCGAATTTCGAAGCCGGCGAGATCCGGGAGCCGGTTGGTGGGCATCTAGCAGCGTACGCGGATTGCCCCGTCGACCATCTACGAAAGACATTCCAGCATCCCGACGTGCAAAGCCGCGGTTGCACTCGCATCGAGATCTCTCTCTACGCGTGCCGGAGAAAGGAGCTCTCGACATCGACAGCAAAAGAAGTTCTAGACGATGCTCTGGACTTGGTCTCTCCGAAGGAAAGCCTCTTTGTCGTGCAACCTCCAGCCAAGCAATGGGAAAATCTGGCGAGGGTTCTAGATCGGTGTCTAGTTCTGGCCGATCGCCCATCCGGTACGATCTTCATGGCTTGGTACGCGCACACGGAAACCGGTAGAATCTCGGGGGTTCGAGTTCGACCAACCCCAGCTAGGGTAGAGCAAGATTCTGTTTGGGAGCGTGCTGTCGGCTGGGCAATGGCGGAGTTTGGATTTCGTTCGTGTCCAATTTTCCGCGTGGATGTGCTAGTCTCCGACGAGGACGGCGTGGAGATGGATCCTCTGCGCTGCTACACGAAAGGAGAAGAAACACAAACCGTTCTCTCCGCTAGCAAACATCCAACACAAACGCACCGAGATGCACCGGATCCCTCCATTCTGCTACCTCCGAACCGAGTATTCTCTTGGGTTTGGCGAAGGGAGAAATGCAGCCCGATCGGGAGCGAGACCTCGAAGTACCAGATTCGCGAGATCCCGGAAATTGCGGAGGAGAGGGAGATTTCCACATTTTCTACTAGAAATCGGGAAAACCGAGATTCGAGAAGCGGAGGAGGTAGAGCTCTGGAAACGCAGTGCGTGTGAAAGAATCGAGAAAGAGATGATGGAGAACTCGGAGAGAAGAGAGAAGGAAATTGCGAGACTCGCCGAGCTAGCGGATGCGCACCAAAAGTACGAAGAGAGATCCGCGCGCACTCTAGAGGAAGTGGTGGGAGCATTGGGAGGGCGCACCGGGAAAATCTCCGAAATCGCGACAGAGAGCGAGCTCCTCGTTCTAGGGTACAGAAAAATTCCAAACAATACGACATCGCGCAGAGTCGTTCTGCGGGTCGAGGAGTGGGGACGGGTGGAAACCGTCTGGGGGACCAAGGGGGTGGAGAAGTTGTTGGACGCGTGCGAGAGTTCTTTCCAATCCGTTCCAGACAAGTACGGAAACACGACGTACTGGATTCCTCCAGCACGCGGGATTCTGCGTGGGCTCCGAATTCTAGTCGAACCAACCAGAGTCTTTTCGAACGGGGAGGGAGTAGGGATCGCGTGGACCCAATTCGTGTGCTTTCCACACCGGATCCGGAGAGGTTGGATCACATCCAGAAGATGGTGGACGCCTTGGAGGAAAGCACCCAAAACACAGCAGTGGGGTTGGTGCGAACGGCTGCCACACAGCCAACTGTTTGTAGGAACATCTTGGAGCTAGATCCTGGAGAGTACATCGTACGCAGGTACGCAACGACCAACTACAGAGGGCCGAACCGAACGATCCTTTTTCTTCTCGAAACCAACGTAGACGGCGAACAAAAGACGGATATCGAGATTCCGGCGTACGGGTATTTTCTAGAACGCGAGATTGCAAATCTAGGAGGGGTGGAAATCCTCCAGAACAGAACCAATCCAATCCTTTGCAGACTAGGAGGAAAACGTACTACCCCTACAAAGAAACACGCGAGACTTGCCACTTTGGCTCTCTAGAATATGCAATTCTTGCAACAAACTCGCACACATTTTTCTCGCAACAATCGCACACATTTTCTCGGACACATTTTCTCGCAACAATCGCACACACATTTTTCTCCGGCTAATCAACTCGCAACAATCGCACACATTTTCTCGGACACAATCGCGCCACACATTTGCATGCATTTTTCTCGACATTTTCTCGGACACAATCGCACTCATTTTTTTTGTTTGCACATTTTTTCCCCATCGGGCAAGTTCGGAAGGAGTTGGAAAAATCTACTCCATGTAGAAAGGGTCGTCAGGGGAATGGCGTGAGGGTTTGCTAGTTTCCTTTTTCACATCCGGTTTGGCGGGGTGTGCGAACTGGGGGTCGGGATCTCCATTCTTCCAGAGTCGATCGGTCTTTTGTACCACGACCGGAAACAGTAGTTTGCAGGTCACGTACGCCACCACCGCTACACCCAGCCACCACTTCGCATTCTCTACGTTTTTCCAGATGTCGTGCACCTCCCGCTCGTCTTCCTCTTGGCACTCGGACTCTCCGGAAATCACGTCCAAACAGCCTGCGTTCCAGCGCATCAAATCGGCTCTCCAACTGGCTCTCCAACCGGCTCTCCAGACGTCTCTCCATGTCGGACAGGCGCGTCGCTTCTTCGAACGAGCTGGCGTTTCGCACAACTTGCAGTAGATTCGTAGGGAACTCGGTGGGAGGGCCAGGCGCGGTCACCCTGTGTACTACGGGGTTTTCTTCTTCTTCTTCTTCTTCTTCTTCGGGTTTTGTACTACGTTCCGCATCGACATCGTCCCAGACTTTTCGAAGACGAGAGCTCCCGATCCCGTACTTCTTTTTTGTTTCGTCGGCCGTCGACTTTCCACGGGCGGAAATAATTTCTCGAATATTTTCCGGAGACAAGTAGGTTTTTGGCATGTTTGTAAAACGTTTCTATCTAGAGGGGGCATTTGTCCAACATGGAATTCCCAAATTGTTCGAAATGTTCGAAATGCTTGCTCGCGTTGCTCGGATTGCTCGAATTGCGCACCAGATTGCTCGGATTGCGCGCCAGATTGCTCGGATTGCACGCCAGGAAATCCAGTCCGCTCGGGAAGGTCGAAATGCCTGCTCGCGATTCCCAGGGGGCTCGGGCTCTCCATTTCTAGCCAACAAGGACAGCAAAAATAGAAATCCTGGGAAGCAAACTGAGCACCCTGGAGAGCCCGAGCCCCCTGGGTGTAGCGGTGGTGGCGTACGTGGCCTGCAAACTACTGTTTCCGGTCGTGGTACAAAAGACCGATCGACTCTGGAAGAATGGAGATCCCGACCCCCAGTTCGCACACCCCGTCAAACCGGATGTGAAAAAGGAAACTAGCAAACCCGCACGCCCTTCCCCTGGCGACGCTTTCTACATGGAGTAGATTTTTCCAACTCCTTCCGAACTTGCCCGATGGGGAAAAAATGTGCAAACAAAAAATATGTGTGCGATTGTGTCCGAGAAAATGTCGAGAAAAATGCATGCGAATGGGTGGCGCGATTGTGTCCGAGAAAATGTGTGCGATTGTTGCGAGTGGATGTGCCGGAGAAAAATGTGTGTGCGATTGTTGCGAGAAAAATGTGTCCGAGAAAATGTGTGTGATTGTTGCGAGAAAAATGTGTGCGAGTTTGTTGCAAGAATTGCAGATTCTAGAGAGCCAAAGTGGCAAGTCTCGCGTGTTTCTTTGTAGGGGTAGTACGTTTTCCTCCTAGTCTGCAAAGGATTGGATTGGTTCTGTTCTGGAGGATTTCCACCCCTCCTAGATTTGCAATCTCGCGTTCTAGAAAATACCCGTACGCCGGAATCTCGATGTCCGTCTTTTGTTCGCCGTCTACGTTGGTTTCGAGAAGAAAAAGGATCGTTCGGTTCGTCCCTCTGTAGTTGGTCGTTGCGTACCTGCGTACGATGTACTCTCCAGAATCTAGCTCCAAGATGTTCCTACAAAGAGTTGGCTGTGGGGCAGCCGTTCGCACCAACCCCACTGCTGTGTTTTGGGTGCTTTCCTCCAAGGCGTCCACCATCTTCTGGATGTGTTCCAACCTCTCCGGATCCGGTGTGGATAGCACACGAATTGGGTTCCACGCGATCCCTACTCCCTCCCCGTTCGAAAAGACTCTGGTTGGTTCGACTAGAATTCGGAGCCCACGCAGAATCCCGCGTGCTGGAGGAATCCAGTACGTCGTGTTTCCGTACTTATCTGGAACGGATTGGAAAGAACTCTCGCACGCATCCAACAACATATCCACCCCCTTGGTCCCCCAGACGGTTTCCACCCGTCCCCCCTCCTCGACCCGCAGAACGACTCTGCGCGATGTCGCCTTGTTTGGAGTTTTTCTGTACCCTAGAACGAGGAGCTCGCTCTCTGTCGCTATTTCGGAGATTTTCCCGGTGCGCCCTCCCAATGCTCCCACCACTTCCTCTAGAGTGCGCGCGGATCTCTCTTCGTACTTTTGATGCGCATCCGCTAGCTCGGCGAGTCTCGCAATTTCCTTCTCTCTTCTCTCCGAGTTCTCCATCTTCTCTTTCTCGAATCATTCCCACGCACTGCGTTTCCAGAGCTCCACCTCCTTCGCTTCTCGAATCTCTAGAAGACGGTTTTCCCGATTTCTAGTGGAAAGTGTGGAAATCTCCCTCTCCTCCGCAATTTCCGGGATCTCGCGGATCTCGCGGATCTGGTACTTCGAGGTCTCGCTCCCGATCGGGCTGCATTTCTCCCTTCGCCAAACCCAAGAGACTACTCGGTTCGGAGGTAGCAGAATGGAGGGGTCCGGTGCATCTGGATGCGTTTGCGTTGGATGTTTGCTAGCGGAGAGAACGGTTTGTGTTTCTTCCCCTTTCGCATAGCAGCGCAGAGGACCCATCTCCACGCCGTCCTCGTCGAAGACTAGCACATCCACGCGGAAAATTGGACACGAACGAAATCCAAACTCCGCCATTGCCCAGCCGACAGCGCGCTCCCAAACAGAATCTTGCTCTACCCTAGCTGGGGTTGGTCGAACTCGAACCCCCGAGATTCTACCGGTTTCCGTGTGCGCGTACCAAGCCACGAAGATCGTACCGGATGGGCGATCGGCCAGAACTAGATACCGATCTAGAACCCTCGCCAGATTTTCCCATTGCTTGGCTGGAGGTTGCACGACAAAGACACTTTCCTTCGGAGAGACCAAGTCCAGAGCATCGTCTAGAACTTCTTTTGATGTCGATGTCGAGAGCTCCTTTCCCCGGCACGCGTAGAGAGAGATCTCGATGCGAGTGCAACCGTGGCTTTGTACGTCGGGATGCTGGAATGTCTTTCGTAGGTGGTCGAAGGGGCAATCCGCGTACGCTGCTAGATGCCCACCAACCGGCTCCCGGATCTCGCCTGCTTCGAAATTCGAGACAACTTTGTTGTAGAGTTTGGTGCGGACGGTGAAGTCGTCGGTGGTACGAATCCAAGTGCAGACTTTCCTGCCGACACTGGAAGTGTTGTCGAGAATGGTTGGTGTCTCGGGATCCTGCATTGCATCCGCGAACCCACCTTGTTCCCGAAACCCCTCGTTGTCGCAGAGGTGCCGAACGAGAGTCGCGCGATCTAGTACCCCGGAGAAATCTTGCGTGTAGTCGATCGAGTAGATCCCGTACCCAAAATTTGCAATTGGCGTACGAGTGTTGGCAGATTCTCTTGCAATTCGTCCATCGGAATGTCCGAGACTGCAGCCTTGACGACGAAGCACCCACCAACCTCCGCGGAACGACTCGTATGTTCTAAAAGGCCGGCACTAGTTTATATTCAATATCATTATACACTAGTCAGTGTACTAAATGTGTAAAAACCACTTTAGATAACCAGTACATGTATATGCTTAGTATGATGCTATGCTCCTGCAATAAAGCAAATCTAACATTTGTGTTGATGTACTATTATATTTATTAAAGCTCCTTGACTGATTTATAAAGAAACTCAGCATAGACGCTTATGACATCAGTAAACTCGTTAATAAGATCATAGTAAATCATCACACAAGTAAGATCCTCTATAAATATATGGCACTGTTTTTGAGACCTGATGAAATATGCCACTTTTCTGTTACTAACTGAACGCCCCTCAATTATATCCCTATATTTGTCGTTGACAATTGTCTTTCCTTCTAAACTATACGTAAACAGAAATATACTGTAGACTACGTGTGGGAGATTCACCAGGTACTCTTTTATTTAAAGTATTTCAACAATGTTCTACACTATAGTTTAGACATTTTTGCCGCCCGCCTGTATATATATATATATGTTTATACATGTGTCCATGGCATTAACACGATTTGTGATTACATATGCGTCAATGACACGGAGGACGACCTTGCAGTATTTTTAAGGCGAATATGTGTACCTTTATCATCATTAACCATCCAAATTAGCATTTTATGTTATACATGTAATCATTCCGCGGATCGCAAAACATCAACAACTTCTACATTGGTGACATGTAGTATATATAGGAAATGGTATTGATCGAATGCCAACCAACACATGCAATTATCAAATTGCGCGGATGCGCAGACTGATCCGGGCTACGCTAGCCATCGTAAGACAGCTTTTCTTAGCCAGTGTTCCTTATGTCACTTCACATAATGACCATAGACACACAACGTTTGTGGTTTGCCTTGAAGCACGACATTTTCGTGCACAGGTTTGCATATAGATGCAAACTTTTATTTTGTCTACAGAGGTGTTCAAATTGCTTACCAACCTCTGAAAAACAATAGAGTCGATGTGGTGATATCCGGTGGCGATATCGAGTAAATACATTCTAATTGCTCCGTGGAAAGTGTTAGCTCTCTACATACAGTATATGACATGTTTGTATGGCATTTTCTGATTTATCTCGTTATGGTTTGTACCGCCTGTTGTGGTCCGTAAGCAACTGCATAAAAGGATACGGTGTTGCGTGAAAACAAGCTAAGGTTTGTACCGGTGAAACACAATAAATACGGTGTATCGCACATTTCGTTCAGAGCCAGCTGGCATAAGGTGCGTTGATTACAACATCATTTTCCGTCAGTTGCTCGTTTTCTCGTATTATAATTATAAAACAATGTCTTACTGTCAGCAATGTACAGGACATCGATAGTATCTCCTCACTGATAGGCAGACATGGATATAGCGATAGTCCATGCATGTACGTACGTACCGGCGTATATATTGTACATACGATAGTGACTTAATAACCAATGAATGCCTTCATCGGCTTTAATAGTACGCCATAATGTTTGTCTACAGGACAGTTATTGGTTTCGGGCAAACCCCACGAATACTGCAACAAATGGAAGACGCGGTGACACATATTTATGGGGCCATGAACGGGTACGGTGTTGCGCGAAAACACGCTACAGTTTGTACAGGTGCGACAAAGTAAATACGGTGTGTAGCACATTTCTCTTCAGATGCAGTTGACATATGTTGCGGCTTTGATTACACTGTTGACGGTCAGTTGTTCGTGTTATCGCATTATAATTATAAAACAAGGACATGTGTCCAATAATGATGACAGTCCTTAACCTGCTGCCGCAACAATTTCTTTCTTTCTTCGTATACTGAAACGGACATTTCGGGATTTATGTACAGGCTCATATTCTAGTCATATATACAATCGAATAAATCGAGTTTCCCGGTTATTAGCCGGTACTGTACCATTTACAGCAGGATGGAGTGTAGTCAAACAAATACGATTCCTACCTACCTACGATTTTCCTTCGTTAAGTCATATTTCCACCCGTTATTTACCCACTGAAAACGAAATGTCCACTACCCGACGTTGTAAATTGCAATACAGGTATTTTACATAGTGAAATAACGATATGTGTACCTACATTTCTCAGCCATTTAGCTCACATAGTTATCCATAATACTTGCCTAATGTTCACCAGTTTAATCAACTTATTATTAACTCTTTACTGTCTATTTATTTCGACACGTTGAAATCAGAAAGCTACATTTCCGCCAGTGTTGTTGTTTGTAGAATCACACGCCAGTACTGCTGCCGTAATTGAAAATCATTAGTATGTCTATTTGTAGCATTGTCATTTATATAACAAAAATGATGATAAAATGCGGTTCGTATTGAAATCTACTTGCAAGTTAAGTAATCACAGTTAATATTTCGGTTAATGTTGTTATGTTAGTAGTCAGAGGGAATGCATCAAGCTAACACAATAGAAGATAACACAACATAAGATGGAACATGCTAACTTGTTGCATGATGTACTAGTATCCTTATCATACTAATCATGTTATTTTATTTAATGAATTTCAGTGGGTTACCGGATTTTTTACTGAATTATAAATCGATGTTGAAGCAATGAAAAATATAGAATTTGTATATTTAGCAGATAGCGGCCTTAACTAGTTTCATGAATTGCATTTGACACATGTGTTTTGCCTTTGAAAAGAAGAATATGTCAGATATAATAAGATCACAATATCACATGGGTAATACTATCGGCAGATGCATACATATACCTTGAAATTTCATGTATCTTTATCGGACAACTTACGTGACATGAAGTCATATGTCTGTACGTACTTCAAAAAATACATATTTTGAATACATGTATTGCATTATATATCATTTATTTATGACGCGTGGTAAAAACTTATATGACGTTTTAGATCTATGATGTCGAAATTACGACGTTTTTATCAACAGCGTATACAAGGGATGTTGATAAAATACCCTGACAAGTCCTATAGATGTGTCATCCATTATCGCATGTCAACCAAATTTGGATATCTCGTAGCCCGGCCAAGTGTCTCACATTAGGCCTAGACAATGTATGAAAATATATGTGTATAGCTCGTGTTGCAGTTGTTAATGTAACGTCATGTTTTGGTTTGCGGCCCAAGTAACGTAAGTTCGTATGAATAATTTTCAAATAGGGCAGACTGAGAAGTGTTGGCGTTTCCCTGTTGTTTGCTGCTGTCTAAAATCATTTTGGGGAATACTAGCGATATTATTTAACATTTCGTATGCGACGACATATTTTAAAAATCTGACATCATGATCGGAATGACGTAGATTAACGACTACCAGCTCTGTATAAGAGAATATGCCGGGAAAAAAACAAGAGATTATATTAAAGTTTGTATTTTAACACAAAACACGAGATATTCATGATGAGAGAAAGTCCATCAGCGGGATGACAATATACGAACGATACAGTCGGATAGGCAATGGACATGAAGGCGCTAAAGGCTAGGCCAGACATGGACGTCAACAAATGACGTCGACAGACGTTGTGACCTAAAGTAAAAGTCTTGGTCGACTGACCACTTTTCGCGAAATGCTAGATCGGTTGAACTCATTGTGTGATTAAAAAGATATAAATATGAGGAGACATTTGGCTAGATGGATCCCGATGATGGTGAACATGTAGCAGAAGGACGAGATGTTTGAAATGACAATTGTACAGTTTTCCAATTGAGTGGTTACAGTGTATGAATCTATTATGAAATACCATCGATTGAGGCGTTATTCAGTCCTCCATATTCGCCCAATGTGATTTCAATTTTTAACGTTCACGAACAGCCGCATAAAGGGAATCCACTTCGACGACTTCAGCAGTCAATAATATTACTGCTGGTATTCAGGTTGTATGTTTGAACAAAGGTGAATTGCATTGCCTGACTTAGCTGTCGGAAGTGCATGTAGTATTAGAAAATATGTTATACCGTTTATTTTGAAAAATAATAACCCATTGTGCGAGCACGAATGAAAGCATGGACATGTTCTTCTTGCATTGAACAATGTGGAGCATAACACTAACATAACGACATTTTGACGATGGGCCCCATATCGCGTGATGACGTTCTGTTGGTAACGATAAAATTGCCCATGATATATTAATGATGAGTTATGCATGTGAAATCGATGAAGCATTTATCAATCATCATGGATGTGAACCTTCAGTTAGCCCAACGCATATGGATGTTGCAGCATAATAATAATGGTTATTCAACCATCACTGGAAATCTAAAACTCTTACAAGCAACCTATCCGCGATGATCGGTGGCTGGTAATAATGGGATGTGTTGGCAGTTTCAACATTAGCCACACGAGTGACCGTACAAACATTTCAGACACACCGATTGGCATTCATGGATGAACTATATTCCCAAGGGGCGCTTGTCCCCGAATCCCCAATCCCCACCCTTCGTCGCATCATATTATTGTGCCCACTCGTAATTTTCACGATAATTGCTTTCTATTCCACTATTATATCATAATGATGTGTACGGAATTGCTGCAAATGGAGTATTTGTTTGTAGACATTGCACGTGTACACCTGCAGTAGGTCGCTTTTAACATTAACTCTGTGACAAAATACGACGTCGGGCAGATTTGGTAGTGTCTTACCTTATAATTGACGCCGCGTGTCTTTCTTTAGGATCGCATTACCATTACTTGATACACATTGGCATGCAGTCAAGTGATAAGCTGATGATTTGATACGACAAATCGTGCGAAAAACAAGTTTATGACCATCAAATTTCGAAAGACTTTTCGAAAACTCCACCGACCTCACTGTGCGTTTTGTGCATTATGTATTGCTTATACACAACATTGAAATCACTGATTGGGATTCTAGTGAAACGAGTGGCATTAAATGGCATATCATTCGCTAAGTACTGGATAGAATTGTTCAAAAGTCTAAATTTACCAAGATAATACATGTATATGGTACTATCGTTGGTATGCACTAGGTTGTTCATATTTAAGATTATTTAGGAATCAAAGTGCAGTGTAAGCGAATGCTTCACGGATATATATTCAGTTAAATTATACATTCACCATTTTGAATTCATAAGGACAACCGACGAAAAAGAGTGACAATGTCAAAGAACGACAGTTAGGTGACAATGTACAGCGCGTCAAGCATTTGTAAGTCATTGACGCTGCGATGAACTCGTGCAAGTATCCTTGCTGTAATAGTGTTGTCACGACACCATGGCCATAACGTCAAACATGGATTCACGTTCAGTAACGTCACAAGTATGTGACGTCACGTCATGACGTTATAATATATGTACTGAGGTGCAAGGCATCGTGTCTCATATTAGTGAAAATTTCAGTAAGTTATCATTTTACGTTTTCTGTTCACACTTAATATTAACTGACACCAATAAACGTAAATGGGAGGGCAAAACATACGTTTTCAATTGAGTAAATAGCAATAATATTTTCACCATTAAGTTGTGTTAGTTGCTGTACTTATTTCTGATTTAGATTCGCAGATTTGTCAAAATGTTCAAAACATTGTTTATCAATTGTATAGTTTATCATAGCCATCTTCACTAGTTTTAAATAACTTAATCCAAAGACGTATATGTATCCTCAACGACAACATGTATTAGCTAGTTGATTGTGACAAAACATCTTGATCGAAAATTCCTAATGATCGATATAATGTCATCATAAGAGTGATCTAAAGTATAATCTATATATATGTAGCTCTTTATCAACTAGCTCACACAGCCTGTACATACTATGTGGAGTCAGTGTTGAAATATATATATACAGTGCAACCTCTCTACAACAGCCACCCATGGGAAGACGCAAAACTGGCTGTTGTAGAGAGGTGAGTGTTGTAGGAAGGTTAATGCTGAATTAAATGTTATCGTCCGCTGTTTATTTATTTGTTTCGATAATTCCCATCAACAACATGCTTTGGCAACATTTTAGAATCATTTCCAATGGAAATGATTATACAATGATGTCAAAACATGTTTTTATTGAGAAAGAAGGCAAAAGCAACAGCAGACGGCAAATGTCGTGCTCAGATACAGAGGAAATAACATAGCGGCTGTTATAGAGAGGGTGTTGTGGTAGAGAGGTGGCCGTTCGGGAGAGGTTCGACTGTATGAAGACTGGTAGATAGTAACACCCATGATTATTACAGTGTTAACAATTTAATGAAATATATTGCAGTGAGTGAAAACTTTAAAATAAAAAAGAGGGCCATGATGGCCCTAATTCGGTCACCTGACTCGGTCATTCGGTCATGAACACCAGAGGAGAATGTGACATTGAGTTAATATGTGTTTTAAACATATTGTGCTATTTTTAGATGGCGGTCATCTTGGATTAAGAGATGACTCTCATTTTACCAAATCTGAAAATGCATTACCCAAGGATCTTAACTTACTATGAAGTTTGGCCAGCATCGGCCATGTGGTTCCTGAGAAAAAGACGTTCAAAATCTCGAATAAATGGACCTGTTGGCGGCCATCATGGATGAAATAATCATCCGATTCCGACAAATATTGCACCAGAGCAATCGATACCCTCAATTTGATATATGACATGAGCATATTCGGTCAAAAATAAAATTTGACCCTAATTAGACCCTACGGTCCACGCCCATTTTTGACCCCCGGGTAACAATTGTAACACCTTTGAAAGAACATTTTGCATCGATCATTCCTACCAAGTTTCGTGGAAATCCGGCTGGCGGTTCATGAAAAAAATATTTTTAGACGGCGGCCATATTGGATTAGTGCCGACCTCCGTTTTAACGAATCTGAAAAGGCTTCACCCATGGACCATAACTGTGAAGTTTGGCCACCATGTGCCAAGCGGTTCGTGTGAAGAAGAATTTTGAAATCTCTAATAAAAGAACGAATTTTTTACCTTTCGGCTTCCATCTTGGATGACATGACCATCCAATTTCGACAAAAAATGTACCAGAGCGATCGCCACTTTGATACCTTCGATTTGATATAGACATGACTATATTCGGTCAAAATTAAAATTTGACCCCAATTTGACCCCAATTTGACCCGACGGGCCACGCCCATTTTTTACCCCGGGGTCACCATTTTAACAACTTTGAAAGAGCACTGTACATTGATCATTTCTACCAAGTTTTATCGAAATCAGGCTAGCGGTCCATGAGAAGAAGATTTTTTAAGAATGTATGCTATTTTTAGACGGCGGCCATCTTGGATTAGCAATGACCTCCATTTTAACAAATCTGAAAAGGCTTTACACATGGACCATTACTTTTAAGTTTGGCTACCATGGGCCAAGCGGTGCATGTGAAGAATAATTTTGAATTCTCTAATGAAAGAACGACTTTTTGAACTTTCGGCTTCCATCTTGGATGACATAGCCATCCGATTTAATATATAACATGACAATATTCGGTCAAAAATAAAAGTTGACTCCAATTTGACTCCACGGGCCACGCCCATTGTTGACCCCGGAGTCACCATTTTTAACAACTTCGAAAGAGCATTTTACATCGATCATCTTGGATTACGTAATGACGTCATTTTAACAATAGTGTTATCCCCCTAAATAAGGACCATGACCATGAAATTTGGTGACTATAGGCCCAATGGTTACCGAGGCGAAGACGTTTGAAAATGTTCACGGACGACGACGGACGACGACGGACGACGACGGACACATTGCGGTAACAATAGCTCACATGAGCTTCGCTCAGGTGAGCTAAAAAGAACAATATTTTTAGCTCGACTATTCGAAGAATAGTTAGAGCTTATGTATACACGCCGGTGTCGGCATCGGCGTAGGCGGATCTATATTTGACCTTGACCTACATTTCCTCTTTAATTCCTTGTTAATTCCCCTTGGTTAAGGTTTTCAGTCAAGCTTGTATATGGAATACTCTTGGCCCTACACCCACCATACTTGGACAACTTACAACTTCATCTCCTAGTGATGTACATCAAGAACCCCTGACCTATATTTGACATTGACCTACATTTAACCTTGAACTACTTAGTGAATTCCCCTTGGTTAAGGTTTTTAGTCAACCATGGTTAAGGTTTCTAGTCAAGCTTGTTCATGGAATACGAGTGTGCATACATACACCATACTTGGACAACCTTTTCTCATAGTGATGTACATCAATAACCCCATATCTATATTTGACCTTGACCTAGGGATGTACATTAATAAGCCCTGATCTATATTTGACCTTGACCTATATTTCCTCTTGAATTACTTAGTTAATTCCCCTTGGTTAAGGTCTTTAGTCAAGCTTGTAGATGGAATACTGCTTGCCCTACACCAACCATACTTGGACAACTTCATCTCCTAGTGATGTACATCAACGACCCCTGACGTATATTTGACCTTGACCTACATTTAACATTGAATTACTTAGTTAATTCCCCTTGATTAAGGTTTTTAGTCAACCTGGTTTAAGGTTTTTACTCAAGCTTGTACATGGAATACTAGTGTGCATACAGATACCATACTTGGACAACCTTTTCGCATAGTGATGTACATCAATAACCCCATATCTATATTTGACCTTGACCTACATATAGCCTTGAATTACTTAGTTAATTCCCCTTGGTTAAGGTTTTTAGTCAACCTTGGTTAAGGTTCTTAGTCAAGCTTGTAGATGGAATACTATTGTGCATACAGACACCATACTTGGATAACTTTTTCTTATAGGGATGTACATCAATAACCACTGACCTATATTTTACCTTCACCTACATTTATCCTTGAATTACTTACTTAATTTCCCTTGGTTAAGGTGTTTAGTCAACCTTGGTTAAGGTTTTTATGCAGGCCGCGGCCATCTTGTTTGTCAAGCTATGTGTACATCGACAACCCTCGTAGTCGAACTATGCTGTTCTCCTACAGCTCTTGGTTTCTAATATATTTGTTAGGAATTACGATATCCCACAACTACTTCTATATGATATATATGACCCAATAGTACATAGTCGTATATGTTATAATATTTCAAAAAATAATGATAGCATGAGTAATAAACATATTTCACAAACAAACGCTGTACATGTACCATGTTACTATGGTATATGTGTTAGTTTATCATTATGTGTGCTCATAAGTATTTGGGTATAGAATTTTCTATTATTTACTATAACATAAACAAGAAAATAATTAAGCCAAAATGGATATATTACGTTGCCATGGTGGAAGAATTTGTGATTCCGACCAAATTTAAATAAAGTATGTTAATATAACTTTCATATAACTAATACATGCATTAAATTTAGATACCACCCGCTTGTTTATCATATTGTGGAATAATGAAAGATTTACATGTTATGCAATAGTAGAGATTTTGTATGTTTAGACCGTTTGTCCAATAATTGGAACTATTTCTACAATAATGTATGTTTAGAATTTCATATAGCATGATTATTTTTGGGAATGTAATTACTAGAGATTGGCTTTTATCATTTTATGTGTGAATAGTGATTATGACATGTTAGTAGCATACACTATTGATACACCAGTTGCTTGCTAACACTGAACAAATTGAAATTTGGGAATACATGTACATGCAATTAATGTGCCATTGTTGTTGTTGTTGTTTGATAAGTGTGTATAATAAATACATGTAATATACCATCCGTTTGTCTATATTGTGGAATAATTAAAAATCACCATATTATACAATGTCTGGAGATTTTATACTTTTAGATCATTTTCCAAATAACCTGGTTACTCAAGACTAAAATATGGCCTAGAGTTATGCAAAATATTGACTAGAGGTGGGCCGTAGTGACGGTGACTGTTTCGCGATTAAGAGGGTATGTCCGAGAACACGATTTCATTATTGGAAGGAAACACGTCTTTGTCACGCTACTGACGTCATATCTCCATATGTTATATTTCTGTAAACTACTGGCTGAAATGTAAGAAATGGTTATGACATGTTATTAGTGTAAACATATTCATTTTTCAGTTGCTTGCAAACACTGAAAATCGAA
This sequence comes from Conchocele bisecta, assembly GCA_029237695.1. NCBI lineage: Eukaryota > Metazoa > Mollusca > Bivalvia > Lucinida > Thyasiridae > Conchocele > Conchocele bisecta. The sequence continues at coordinate 17,237,596 of CM055279.1, forward strand.
ATATGGGAATTCAAGCAATACATGTAGTGCGGGGTCGGGTCTGACCGGCCGTCGGCACTAACCGCCCCCAGTAAACACATTTAAACCTAATAGTTAGGGCTGTTAGGGATATTTGGTTCAGATTCTTCCAAAAACACCAAAGTTAGCCATGATGTCATACATACCATACTATTTCGATTTCCGATGGGCGCCAAGACGAACAACCCCCGGGGCCGCCATTTTGGCGAGACCCAATATGGCCGCCAGTTGGGTAAGACATCAGTCGTAGTTAAACAACAAAAAGGGCTATATTCATAAATCATACCACCTTTTATGGGTTTTGGGATTCGGGCAATAAGGGAATGGCACATGCTACTGAAGCATCGCTGATATTAGTCAATGGGGGCGGCCATGTACTGGTGCCATCTTTGTACCAACCCCACTCACTGAAGTCAGGGATTTCCCGTTGGACCGAAGTGGCCGGACTCCAGTAGAAACTCGCTTGTAGAAGTGCTCGCTTCACATGTTGGAACAGCGCGGCTTGGGTAGGCGCAATATTTTTCAGTGATCTACTTCCTGTGGTGAAGAAGCGATGCCTGGCATCGTCTACACCGGCTGCACCACATCCTTTGCTGTGCATGAGTACGACGAAGCGTTCGATACGCTGCATGTGCAATGACTCGATACTGAGCATGTTATGGTCTTACGGGATAGTGGGCAGCTAGCTTTAAAAAGGGGGTGAACGATTTTCTATATACTTCACTACCGACCCTGTAAGTTACACCAGTGTGTCTAGAAAAATAGGTTTATGAATATTTCTTGACTTTGGGAGGCTTGACTAGGTGTATTTTTTAGAGTATTTCATAATTCTACGAAACTGAATGTTAGTTCCAGTTGATTTTGACATCTTGGAAAATGGCGCATGCTATGCTGTCCCGCCGGTACGGTTTCTCGTCAGAATTTAAGGTATTTTTTGGGCATTTGTAGCGAAAATTTGAGGTGGTTATGACCCCGCTTTGAAATCATTTTCCGAAACATAACAAAGTATCTGTGCCTCATATTTTCATGGAAACAATTCCAACAAATTCAGTCGTGTTCAAATTTCTGGCCAAAAATAGGTGGGTGGGGTAACTTTGTAAAAAATTAATTGAACACATCTGATGCGGTTACTGCATTTTTATTGTGGCGCGCGATTTGTACTTCATCTGCGAGTATTTTTCAATACTTGTCGCAAGAGCCTCCTTAACTGTGAGAGGCGGTGATTTTTATAAGTCACCCACCGCCCTCAGAAAAGCAGTGAATTTTGGATATTTTCAACCGTCCCGTGATGCCTATGGTCGTACGTTAGAACCACTAATGTGTCGGTAAGTGCAGGTATGATTGACCAAGCTGTCCAAGCAGCAGTCATTTTGCTAAATCCAAGAAACTGTGATGCATTGTCGCATCCGGAGGATCCTAGTGTCCGCCTCAGAATGGTTGCACGGCTGAAGTGATGCAAGATCAACAGGTCTGTTGGCGAGCACGGTACCGAAGTGAGTACTTAGGAGCAGCTATACGCTCATGTCAGTCTTGGACATCTGAGTGCTGATGAATGAGAACAGCTCCTTTTTGTTCACCTCGTTTTTAGGAAGCCGCTGTTCCATTCACGCTTTGGTATATGAGTGCTTCCATTGCCAATTCTTGTTCGTGGGCCATTTCCGCACCGTTGCTGTGTAAGAGCTTTGATGTTATTATTCTCGGGGTAATTATCCCAAATAGCGTCGATGCGTTGGGTACCCCTCTTCAGTTGTGCCTCCAGAAATGGTACTATGTAAAGCGTCACGTACTCGCAGAATGTATTTGCCGTAGTTGGGCGCATCATGTGGATTACTGCCATCATATCTAAAATCACGAGCGTCGCGTGCTTGGCAGCAGTTGCACGGTCAGTGGGTGCATTGATGCGTTGTAGAATGTCTGACTTTGTTCCAAGCCGCAGCGACCCTCGACCATCCGTCATTTCGGCATCAGGACGCGACTGGAGTGACAGGAAAAGTTGCGTGACTAAGGTCATGTTCTGCCTCTGTACGTCACTGTCCTTCGTGCCTTTTTTCTTGGGGTCAGATCGATTGGCAAAGGTTAGTATGTTGTTCCGCTTGATAGTATCAGATACTGGTACAGAAACGCTTACCAGCCTTTCCATGAAATATGCTGCGTGAATGGTGTGGCCAGTTTCACGAATGTGCGATGTAGCAACGGCAGTCTGTGTATCGAGTGCTACAAGCTCCTGGTTTGTAACATGGAAAGGATTACCAAGCTGATTTACCACATCGACAAACGAAAGTACATTTTTTCTAAGATGACGATGGTGGTTCGTGTACGGCCTCGAATTCCTCAACATTCACACAGTGACCGCACGAACCGAGCCATCAGCAGCTCCAATTCAATTATGGTTGACCAGAACTTGAACTGGGGTACAGTTTGGGAACGTCGATTCCACATATCGAATGATTCAGCAGGGCCCATTGTATTCTTGCAATACTCTGCGTATGCTTTCTTCTTGAGCAGGTACAGAGACATGATATATACTTGATAGGCATATCTTGTGCGCTTGATGTGATGCTCATTGAGCGCAGATTGTGCTCGATCGGATGTCGACTTCCGCCTGAGAAAGCACGGTGGCCCACCCCGAGTCGCGCAGCAGTTTGCCTATCATGAGATCACAACCAGCTTGTCTTCTCCAAATGTGGCTGGGTATTGCCATTGAATGAGTTTGATGATCGAATACAGGGACTGATCTGCACCGAGAACGCTGGTCTGGCCAGGGTTGAGGAACTCGGTGGCCTGCATCGTCAGCTCCATCGCTTGCTTCATTGAAGAAGCGGACGCGGCCTTGTCTGGGAAGAGGGGATAGACGCCGATCTCAGCAGGAGGCTTCACCGTCTCGTCACTCGCAAGCAACGAGTTGTTCCCAAACCAGGTGATTACGTCCTCCACTGAAAGCTCACCGTCCTCGAGCAACACGGTGACGTGCTCCATCCATGCGTCGTCCTTGACAATGGCACTTCGCACATCATGGGGTGATCTGGCTTCACTGTCGCCAAGTTTGGGTGCAACTACATCAGTTTTAGAGAGTTTGACTGGGGTATGAATCACGTAAGAGTCTGGAAGCTTCGCAATGGACGTATCGGAGGGGTCAATCGTTATTGGTGGCCGCTTTATTCCGTGGTTCTCGTGCGAAAGATGGTTCGTCACGCTCAAGACACATTCATGGAACTCATCCAGTGAGAAGTTGCTCTGAGCCTTGCTATCTATAGTATCCACATCGTGTGTAGTTTTTACCTTGAGACAACTATTGGTGAGTATCACAACTCCATCCTGAGCATGGCGAGCACACACCGCACGCTCAAGACATCGCTTTACTTCCATGACACGACTGTACGATACCGATATACCCTGTTCCTTGTCAATTTCGATCTGTGTTTTACTCCGTCCGTGACCGTGTAGCTTGAGGCCATGATACACGGGATACGGTGTTTCTCTTTCCTTGTTGTGTTGTACTGCATCCGTCGTTACTGCATGGTGTGTACCCTCACTGGTATTGTAGATGAGCTGTTCTGAGATATTGCATGCGATTTTCTCCCTTGCATTCAGATTAGCATCACCACCGCTCTGTTCACGCCCATGAAGGACTGATGGGCCCCTGAGCACTAAATTAAAGAAACTCCGCATCTCGTCGTTGGCTGGGTCCGTGCTGCAGTTCGGGGAGAATCAGCCGTCGAAAGGATCCTGGCTCTGTAGGCAAAACGTGTGCATCATCACGGCAGCCCGCATGAACGTAAGCGCGTCCTCTTGACCAATTTGAGACACATATATCTTTGCCGGCTCATCGGCCTCCTTCAATGTCCGAGATATGTAAATATCCTTCCTGCCTTCATTGTCCTTGGAAAACTCTACCCATTCCGGCAGGGCATCGAGCAGATGGTCTTTGAATAGAGATGAGTGTGGCTCTTTTTGTATCTGCATGCGAAGCAGATAGTTGTGTCCGAATGTTCGATTAGAGCAATAATTTGAGCACATATGAGGGGGTCAAAGGGCGGAGGTGAGGGTCGAGCCGAAGCGCAAGCGAAGTCACGCAAACGTACATAACAATGCTGGTGGAAACTTACATCAGCCGCATGCGCATCATATGCTACGGCAACCAGTCTGTCAGGTAAATGAAAGTCTTTCGTGGTCTTGGCCCAACTCTTCAAGTTGGTGTCTACGGCATCGGTTAATACTTTGTGGAGGTTGATATGGTCCTCAACCTCACAAATTACACAATACTTGCTATTGGCTGGAAGGTGAAATTCTCCAGATGATCTGAGTTTTGTGGGACTAGATATAGTGTGCGGGCTGGTAGGTATCTTTGTCAATAACCTCTCTCGCCTGTTTAACACGAGAACCACTACAATACCTCCTGCAAGTTTTGTGATACTGAGCATTGTGTGCTTTAAGTGTTGCTGCAATACCTAGACCATCATTCAACTTACAAATGATGACGTTAATGTCAGAAGGACGAGTATCGGGATTAATAGCATTGAAGTCGTTGAGATCTCTCTCAAGTGATACAAGTCCGTCCTCCTTGGGAGTTTGCAAGGCTTCTTCAGTTTTGTCCGATTGACAAAGACAACAAAGTCCCCAATTAATAATTTTAACGAATCGTGATATCTGCGTACATCAATTTGCAAGCGAATTGTATGCTGTTGCTAATATTTATTAACTAACTGCACTACTCAGTATCTAAATAACAACGGTAGCGTTGTTCACGCATTTTCGGCCTCTCAGAATTACGCGCGGTTTTATTTGGGATGTTAGGGAATCATGTGATTATTGGTTGATTGAAATGTGGTTTACGTCTGTTTAACAAACGATGTATGTGAAGAAGATCTCAAACCAGTGCGAAATAAAGCTAATATTTATAATGGAAATGGTCATTTAAATGTTTTGGAATTTGTTATGTGAAACCCCTAAAACTCAAACTTCAACCAGAATTTGACCTTGAAGATGACCTTGAGTGGCGAATGTGACCAAAAATCGTCGAAATAAGACCATAATCAGAATCTACTACCCCGAATACCCATATTTAGTGGTATTACTCATGGTTCTAGCTCTTTTGGTTTTTACCTACGATTGATTTCTAATTCGAGTGGCGGCCATATTTGATTTCGCAAATATGGCGGCCCCAAGTGGCGCCCGTCTTGGTGCCCATCAAAAATCGAAACAGTAGGGTATGGGCGACGTCTGTGCCAAAATTGGTGCTTTTGGAAGAATGTGAACCAAACCTCCCATGTAATGCCCTAACATCACCAACTATAAGCTGATATCTTATAGTGCGCATGTGCCGAAAGTTCATTTCTCCGTGAGTTTTAAATTTGTGAAAAACAGTGCAGAAAGTATTGCCAACTGAATACGAATTAAATCGTGTTCCATAGAACAACATCTGTAAACCCAGGATAAATGTATTATGTTTTATTATACTGAATTTACTACAATATCACAGCCATTTTGGCTGTGATAATGTAATTAATTCAGTATAATAATTCTACATACGTTTAATCCTCAACTACATGTATATGCAGTTGTTAGTTCTGTATGAAATAATGCATTTCTGAAAATATAAATGATTACTCCCTCAAAGTATACTTAGCTACATAAGTATGCTTAGCAATTTTGGTGACATCTGCTACAGGAATGATGTTCGAAATACTGAGACTAATATATTCTACAAGGTTCTGGAAAGATGGTAAAACTGTGTAGCCTTATAAGTTAAAAAAACCCACACACAATATTTATCAACAATATTTACCATTTGTTGTGATACGTTAATAATTTAGAATAGTTTGAAAACAGTCTAGTCGGAAGGGAATGTGTTATAAAATGAATGAAAGCTACGAACCAGGCTGCCTGCGTGTGAGGCGACGGAACAATCAAACACGTCGCTATAAAGGTTAGAGAATACCAAATGGTGCGAAATCGAATACCAAATGGCGCAGAAGTAGTCCGGTATAAAATAATAGTGCGGGCGTTTTGAGGTCACATACATAGTTTACTTGCATTGGGGGTGTTTTTAACACAATATTTCAGCATATGTGTAGCATTTACAAGAAAACACTGAACATGTTGGTCACGTGATGTAAACAGAGTTTCCGTGGGCAAAAGATGTAAACAATATTGAGAGATATGACGAGGTTAGATTTTTTTCTTATGAGTAAGTGAACCTATTGTTTCATTCGTGCAGAACCAGTACAGACTGGCTGCAGGTCATGAACAAGTAGGTCCCACAGTATCCATACGAATAGTGAAAGTAGGAGAGACTGACCTTATTGGATGGGATTCCGTTAAATTATGTAGTAAAACTATTTGATTTGGTCTAACCGATAAAAGAACGCACTAAATATGTGACTTTGATATTTGGGTTTAGCGAGGGGCCGAGGATCGTGAATATACTACAGAGGACTATCAGAGGAATGGATGTGTTAAATATCAAGCAGTGACGTGAATGGAAACATACATCATAAGATATGTCAACGTGTATGACGTACGTACGGGACGGATGTACGTACGTACGTTATGGAGGCATATAGCGTTACCGGGGTCGTACGTCCCGTACGACCCCGGTAACGGTAAATGCACCCATCACTAGTCGGTCGCGGGGGGCATAACACACACCAAATTTATACTAGAAGTACAATTTTATTTGTCAAATGATACCATCACCTACGACCTCTTTCATATCTAATGAAAATGTCTTCTGACTTTTCACATATTTGTTTTAGATTTTTTAAAAATATATATTTCCTAGTTAAAATACTTTCAATTCAAAATTAATTAAAAGAATATATCAAAGATACTGAAAATTGCATTTCGCAGGTATGTTAAGGCACTCTTGAAGCATGATAAGGATACAGACCGTTCGTTATAAGCAGCACTTATATTTCACTTACTGAATGGCGATCGATGTAGGCCTTGCTCAGACTGCGCGGATGCGCAGGCTGATCAGGTACTACACCGGTCGCAAACTCCATAATCCATATGTCTCCAGTCACAGCCACATATACATGTAAGTCCTTTTGAGAATTTCCGACATTGTCATTTTCAAAGAAAAAAAGTATACCCTTGCCAGATTCATTTCCGAAAAAAAAAATCCTTTTCGTATTCTAAGCATATAAGTACCGTGTATGACTGGTATCACTGGTGTTTGAGCAGATGATCATTATGTTGGTGCCATGTGGGTATTTTTATGGATTTGGGTGGATTTCGTTGGTTTTGTATAATTTACATAGCAACTGCCGATGCTCAATATAATTACACACGATATAATTCGTAAGATATCTACACATTCGCAGTTCGGACCCATTTTATACTGTCAAAATACTCAAGGAATGAAAGCTTTTTCAATATTTGGCCAATACAATTTCCAACATGCGCTGCTTTCAAAAAGATCATATCATCCATTTTCAACCAAACACTCCATATTTGGATATGCGCATGTATATATATATATATATATGTACGGATCCCCGCAGGGGACATGGATTTATTTTTATTAATTCGTTCCGACGAAATAACAATTCGTTCCCTCAATTTAACAATTCGTTCCCTCGAATTGACAATTCGTTTCCACGAAATAACAATTCGTTCCCTCGAATTAACAATTCGTTCCCACGAAATGACATTTCGTTCCCTCAATTGCACAATTCGTTCACACGAATTAACAATTCGTTCCCACGAATTTCGTGGGAACGAATTGTTAAATTGAGGGAACGAATTGTTAATACGTGGGAACGAATTGTTAATTCGTGGTGAGGGAACGAATTGTTATTTCGTGGGAACGACACCGGACCCCCCCCCCCCTTCAGATCCGCCCCTGTCATAAATGTACACCAATGAAACCCATACAATTAAGGATACACAGACTGCCTGCGTGTCCGGTTTAGAGAAGTTATATTGTACATATTATAATGTACATAGTGTACACGGGCGTATTTTATTTCAATCATTTCCCAACGGCTATCAGCATCGGTGTACACTCGTCTTGTGTGAGCATGTAGCGCGGTGTCCTCCATACCTGATCACAGGCTGCAACGCGGCAGGTGTGTGTCTGAAATACAGGAACCAGTCGGCCAATAAATAATGTGACAGTTATTATTATGACAGAGAGATAAATAAACATTTTATTATAGTATTTGCATGCTCTACACATGCAGGTTAAATTTTCTGTGTGCGACTTGATATGGGGGCGAGATAGAGATTTCGAAAGTGAAAGTAAACGATTCCGTCAAAAAAGGGGAAATAACTCATGGAAATCAACCCGCAAGACCCCGTATTTGGCATGGATCTAGAACCGGCTTAGGTCACTGACTCCAGGAATGGAAGTAACAAAATTGATTTTGTCGCAGGTAGTTTGCGATTGTCATGTTTGCGTGAATGTGGGTCTATGGGAAATAAATTGGTTGCCTGTTTCCTACAGAACTTGCTGTTAGAACTACATTCATGGCGTAGCAAGACCCGTGTGTTTGTAAAGTTCAACCCGCAAATGTATGTCCTGCGACCGACAGATGTCTCATTTGCATATTTTCGTATAGACCTCAAATTTCGATGTTGGTGTTAAAAGCCTCGCGATGCATGGATAAAAAGGATCGAAATTATAAAATTCCGAAATGTTACATTTATTCTGTTTCACGAAAGCTGCCCAAATGTTGCGGCTATATAAACAATGCAAACACAATATATTTTTCGATAATATTAATATAAAGGAAAATTTCAAAATCAGGCTTCTTTTTAAGACATTTGGTCAAATATTGATTTTATTGTGAAAAACAATTTCCTCATTTTTGATCTATGGGGATTTAACATGAGGATTTTTTTTGGAATTTCAGAAATACTGGACCGATTTTCAAAATGTAACTTTTGTTTTCTTCGTTAGATCATTTTCAAGCTATCTAGCTAGATTTCAGAATCAATTTCCAAAATTTTCGTTTCTCGACTCCTCCTCCGGGGGTTCTCCACCTCTTTTTTCCCCATGTTAAATTCCCATAGAGAACTCATTTTTCATGTTTGAATATCCAATATATGGGCTATGAAAAACATCTAAATAAATTTTGCAATTTTTCTTATTTCTATCCGAATGTATGTTGTCTCAATGATACGGTTCAAATGAGTGGTAACACTATATACTTCCGACCGTGCATAATTAAGAGAATTGTTTTGTTTTTGTTGTGTGAAAAAAATGAGTAGCCTCGCCATGCATAACCGTAATCAGTTTTAAGCCGTTCAACCCTTCATGTCAGATACAGGTACCTACATGCAAACACTGTAGATCCAAATGAGCCGGATCGTGTTTGAATTTACCTGCTGTCCTGGCTGCACTTGACACGTGTCCTTCAGCCTGGACATCGTCTGCTGGTTGTTCACGCAAAAGGTAATTCCAAGGTCAAATGTCATTCGGTAGTTAACGCCAGCGACCACCTGTAAGTAGAAAATGTGTACGTTTCAAATATGAGTCACGCCATAATATCTGGCGCGGCAAGGAAATGGGACGTGCTTGGCATAGCCTCGCCCATCCCGTTTCCTAAGCCTTGCCAGATATTTTTCCCATTCACGGCACTAACCTACTATTATATATTTCCGCTGCTGTATTTATTAAAATGTCATCAATGTAGACTGTCGTGTCGACCATCTTCGTTTTTGAACGATGACACAGGACTCCAGATATGGAATTAGTAATTGAGTATTGTCATTATCATTTCTGAAGCAATTACGTATTTCAAAATTTTAATTGGGTAAAATAAAATCACACTACTGTTACACATTAACAGACACGTCACAGCAATTATTGAATAGTTTGCTTCGACATGAAAACATATCTTGGCATTTCATTACAATTGTCTCATTGGTGACAATTCTAATGAAATACCAAGATGTGTTTTCATGGAAAATAAGAATAATATGTGATCTGTTTATTGTTTTCTGCATATGGCACAATACTGTACATGGAAATTGGGATTCAACGAGAGAACCCATTTTCAAAAATCTGATTGACGGCTATGGATAAAACTATTTTTTTATAATTTAATAAATCACACACCTGGCTTGTCGTGTTGTACACGTTAACCGGTACGTATCGGTAACTGTTCATGGCTTGCGCATTCACGGTGTCGATGGCGAATGTCATGGCGTCGATAAATTCCTTGTTGTTGCTGTCAATTCCTTGCTGGCATCCCTCACACACGGCGTGCTGACCTATCAATGCGTATGCTCCGCACACGTACACACTAACGGACAGCAAGAAAATACGCACAAGAATCTCCATTTTCGTTAGTTAAATAAATCAAACTGTAAACAATATAAGTGTTCTACCGCACGCGCCCACTTGTACTGTATGAAATGCGTGCGGAAGTATTTATATGTGATGATAGGACCAGCCACATGACGACACGTAATGTAGTGCATAATGCATGCCCGTAGCCAGTGGGGGGGGGGGGGGTTGCGTTGGTGCGTCCGCACCCAACTTTTTCGGACAAGCCAAGTTTGTTTTTGCTCATGAACACACAATCACGTTATCTGGAGCTCACCGTTAATTACGCCGGGAACCAGACTAAGATTCCGGGTGCCGCGAAAAATCTGGGTTAAAAATCTGGTTTTGTCTCAGAAAGTGATCCACCATCCTCATTTTCCAGTGCGTTACGTTCATGCGATCCATGTTTATATCCGAACATTCGCACATTGTTGAGAATCGCATGCACCTTACCTGTCACCAGTGCAGAATGTGAACGCGCCAGTAGTGCATTGAGGCGACTTCACCACTCTTCACGTGCATCTATGACCAGTAGTCGTCTTTCTTCGCTGGCGCTCGTATACATTCAGTATGGCTTCAAACACGATGTGCGGGAAATAATATCCCGATTTGTACGCCTACATCCTCGTAGGATGGAATTTGAATCACTCTTGTACTAGTCCAAATATTTAGACTCCGTGTTGAATATTTTGTTTGATTGGGAAATACATTTTATCCCGTCAACACAGTGCATATGTGCCGTGAAACACGGTGCTGTGAAACATTTTTGATATCCAGTCAATACTATTTTTGCATTTTACAGCCATTTGTAGGTGTTGACGGGATAAATAGAATAGTAGGTTAGTGCCGTGAATTGGAAAAAATATCTGGCAAGGCTCAGGGAACGGGATGGACGACACTAACCTACTATTCTCTATATACATGCACGTAACTGCCATATAAATACAGCTGTTTCTTATATACCTATCAAAGTTATGTGGTGAATTCATTGGTCACAATTTGGTGTATTCTTCAGCCAGATACGACACGGCAGATTGAAATTCCGTATTCCACTCAGTGGCTTTCTGAATCCATATTCCACTCTGTTCTCGTTCTGATTTGCCAGAACTACTTGTCATCAGGAAAGTTTGGGAAATCATTATGATGTCCTTCAAATGAGAATAAACCCGTAAAAGCTAGTCATTTTCACTTAAAATGCATGCTGTCAACGGACAATACACTCGATTAGGATATTAGTCGGGATATGTTTAGAAAATAGGACAGAAAATGATAGCTGAAATTTGACGTCGTTTCTGGTCGCGTGTCACTAGCGCGACGTCTCAGTGCTAGGTGATAAACCAAATGACTGCCGTCAAAGCACTGCGCAGAAAATAATTACAACTTTGTAATCCAATTATACGATTTTTAAATGCAATATATGTGTTTTAAATGTTTGACTGGTATATAATAAATGCAATATTAGTACAGTAACTTGATCCTTGGACCGGAAAGCTCTCGTTGGTCTTGGGCAGATCAGCTGATCTGCCTCGAGCTTTCACCGCCCAAGGATCAAGTTACTTTACTAATATTATATATGTATAGTGACGTCAGTGTGAATAACAAAATGTAACAAATATTCAAACTATTTGGGACCTGACAGCGTGTATATAAACTTACCGTGGAGATACGTGTATACGGAAGGTTTCTGATAGTCTGCTTCACAATGTGATTATAACACCTTTCTTGTGAGAAATCGATAAAAGTCAAATTTCATACAAAAAATAGCATATAATTCCTACTCCCAAATAAAGTCGTAAAATGTTACAGAATGCAGGATTTAGCGTCTAAATTTTAGCATTTTCTTGGGGGAGGACCCCCAAACCCACCCACCTCCCCGTCGCGGAAAGGGGGGTAAGACCACCCTCCCGGACCAACCTGTCGTGTTCGTTCGTGTGTGCACTTACACGCTGACCCCACTGTATATAATAAAACTGTTATTTGATTTCTATGTGGATATATGTCACTCGTATTTACGGAGCCCAGCAGAGACGTAGAATTATTTTTTTTACTGATTCGTTCCCACGAAATAACAATTCGTTCCCACTAATTAACAATTCGTTCCCTCAATTTAACAATTAGTTCCCACGAAATAACAATTCGTTCCAACTGGAACCAATTGTTAATTCGTGGGAACCAATTTTCTTTTTCTTTTTTTTCTTTTACATTTGTAAATTGAATTTGAAATATGGGGGTACAATAATCTTTAGATACAATTAGATAAGTTGTGTATCTAAAGGGAAACGAATTGTTAATTCGAGGGAACGAATTGTTAAACTGAGGGAACGAATTGAAAATTCGTGGGAACGAATTGTTAATTCGAGGGAACGAATTGTTATATCGTGGGAAAGAATTGTTAACTCGAGGGAACGAATTGTTAAATTGAGGGAACGAAATGTTATTTCGGGGGAACGAATTAAAAAGAATCCATGTCCCCTGCGGGGCTCCGTACTCGTTCCGCCGCGTAACGATGTTGCGCTGCGGATCTCAAATACCATGTTTGTCGATGGATACGGAAATGGACAATTTACAAGTCTAGATATTATGAATAGCTCGGTAGTCAAGGCAATGAACAACTTAGGTTGGACACAAATGTTAACAAAGCTTTCTCATCTAAAATAGGTGCAATAGCCGGTTATTATGCCAGAATTTTTTTTCACCCAATTCCACCCATGGCAAATTCGATTATTCTGCTTAAATCCAAGATGGCCGCCAAGTCATAAGTTATAATAGTGAAATTAATGTAAAATTAGTAGTACGTATCATAAAAGCACATTTCATGTCTCATTTCCAACTAAATGTATGATACCCTTCAATTTTCTGACAATTAAGGGGTTATCAGATGTCAAGGTCATGTGTAAGGTCAAAGTCAATGTAAAAATTAAGCACATTAAACCATAACATGAATACATTTTTATATTAAATACTGTAATTTTACATTTAATCACGTTGTATGTATTGCAGCAGCTACAGCGAGAATGATCATTTGTTTTCTGAGGCATTTAATAAAAGGTCAAGGTCATGTGCTAAGGACAAATGCAATGTCAAATATGACCATAAGAAGCCACACTTGTACGTACTGGTTATATCGACGAAGAAACATAGGGATACAAGTTTCTTTATTTGTGATACCTGTTACTTTTACTTGTACATATCATTATGTGCATATGTAACATGGTCGTACAATGCTGAATACCAAATTTGATGAAAATCGGACTAAACTGTTTAAATCTGCACATTATGCAGAACTGTCATATTTCAACACACCTGCAAGTCTTACCAGTTTGGTATACCTTGTTTAATGGTCTAAAATCGTATAATACAGCAAGCCAATGTAATTAATGCACAATATATTAATGTGTATACGCAATCAACTTTACTTCACATAATCGTATATTTACTTGTCTATAAATGCTGGCTTTCCACATGTGTCCCATTCCAGTAAGTAATTCCCTCGAACTGTAAACATGATCGTGTGGCGTGTAACCCATTTTTGAGACATTGCACGTTTTCCTGTCAAACAGTCCACTGCAATTGCACCTTATAATGTTGAGCGGTCGTTCTCGTACCGGGATCTGTGCAGTTTAAACAGGTAAACGTCCAACGCCCATCCCCATTCCTCAGAAGAGAGATTATGTCCACGCTATAACGGAAGCTGGTGGCAGGTCCTATGACTGCAAAGAAGCAGCAATTTTCTTCGGCGGAAGCTTCTCTGGCAGCACGTAATCAGCTGAGGTAGCCACCTGAATCTGAAACTTAGCCACTCATGCGGCGCAAATACTTGATGATGCACACCCATATATACATATAACAAGCAGGGCATCAACGAGCGGGTCGATGTTGGAATCGAACCAGGGGTCTCCAGCGTTGTGATGCATAACCTCTGCTTTCATGTAATCATAATTACCTGCATGATGTGTCATTAGCTGAAATATGTCGGAATTTACTGCAATAACTACTGTTGTTTTCATACCAACATGCTGATTGTGTAACATGTATCTCCGTCGGCATGCTCGACATCGATGACTACGTTGGCGATATCCTCTGCAGGAGTCATATTAATTGACTGTTTAGTGCATTGTTATGTTGGATCGTCGTGTAGAACTGGTGACGGGTCCCGTCATAGTACTACAGTTTAGCCATGTCGTCCGTTCTTTTGTGGCTTCAGTTTTTTTGTGTCGTCATATTTTCTTATACATGTAGTTATATTTAAAATATTATCTTTCATGTATATTGGCGCTACTTTTTGTTGTGATTATTATTTTGTTTTCGTCCATTATATTAATCATTTTGATTGCACGTCTTTGTTCTTTTGAGGTATGATGATGAGGTAAGCGGGAAGTTTGTGTCACTGTGTTAATCAGGTTCAATCGACCAAGTGGACTGCTTTATTCACTCGCCGTTTCCAGAATACACGCTTGCTCTTGTGTCTTCTTGTATTCATTCTACTTCATTGTGATTTGTTTGTCCTATTGGACTGTCATTTATTCGGTAGTTTATTGGGGAATAGTTGTTGTGGTGCTTTCATTACATTTGTTGTATATGAATGTATTTCTCATACTGTTGCTTTCATTTTCGGACAAGACACTGCAGTAGCCGATTTCACCAACATTGCAAAGCATACTTATCTAGCAAAGTCTACTTTGAGGGAGTAATTATTTATTTTCCCCAAAATGCATTATTTCATATAGAACTAACCACAGCATATAATATTTGATGATTAAAAGTATGCATAGTTATTATACAGAATTTATTACATTATCACAGCCAAAATGGCTGTGATAATGTAATAAATTCAGTAGAATACAAATTAATAAATATATCCTAAAATTGAAAATTTCTCCCTCAAAGTATACTTTTCTAGAAAAGTATACTTTGCAATGTTGGTGAAATAGGTCACTGGTCGCGGAGTGCATGTTTGTGCCGCGTTGAAGGCCCATCGAGCACCAATGTGCGCGTTGTCCGTGTTTATCATCATGTATTGCGTTAGTCTTTAAATGGGTTCATGAGTCTTCTTTGTGTATTTATGTTCTCTATTTTAGCAAGAAAAGTCTGTTTCCCCATCGTTTGACGAATTTCACCAGAAACTGTGACTGATGCACCAACGTTGTGTCCTGTCTGATGATGATGGACTTCATTCTTAGTGCTGGAGCCGTGATATCTATCAAAGACAATACATGAACGATCATAGTTGTTGCGTACATGCTGAAGATACATCACACATATCATTGAGTAACTGGAATAATTCTTAGGCTAGGAGAACTAGAAGCAAAATAGAGAACACTATACCCATTAATCAGGTACACAATTAACTGTCACAATATACGTATCATGAAACATATATAAAGCATATGATATAGCATTGAATGAACAGGTAAACCATACTCATCGATCCCCAATGGGGCGAAAAGAATAGCAGCATTGGTTACAAGCACGGTGAGGGAGACTTTTTACTGCCAGCACACAGCACAACTAACAGAGCTGTGCTTTTTACATAGAGAACAATCTACAATAAAATGCAAGGCCATTTCTAGACTAGCTGTGATAATGCATTCAGGGACAACCTTTACAGGAGATCGATCCTCTTGTCGCCAGTTTGCATGTCCATGAGATTGTCGAATAAAGACTCATGCTGAAATTGATCGGGAAGAAGGAGTCGACGATGTCTGTGTCGAGAAGATGCTGGAGATCCATCTTGATTCGTTCCGCCGATATATTCGCATAGACAACCGATACTGAAGTATTTACTTGATTCTTCTGGGAAAACTTGTATTCTGACACAGAATGATCGACCATGGAAGCAAGGATCTCATCTGCGATACGTTGGGCCCCATCGACATCCATTACCTTGTATGCGGTTAACCCTGTTGACTGACGCACAAGTTCACCTGATGTTGTTTGGAATGGTCCCAGCTCACCAAAGATATGCAGCAATTTCCATGTATTGTTATATCATGTCACACGTTGATGATGTCAGGGCACGATGACTAGCTCCCGTTTTCGTAAAAAGAACCTGCAATATCGAATATGCGGTGACTAATCTCAGCACATACAGGGCTTGAGAGAGGGAAAAGCATTGAATCCACGATCATGAGTCAGGCCACCAGATTACATAATGTCAGCCACTTACTGTGTATACGGATATGTTAACTAGTATTACATTTTATATACGCTGTTAACTGTTACTGTATTTGCAAATTTCATTTTGTGTTACCCTGTTAGCAGCACCCATTCACCCCTCTCTTCATTACACGATGAAGCAACAAGTGACTGCTAGCACACAGTAATAGGCACACATTAAGGACAATTACTGGGGAAATGGCTTGAAAAAAGTGAAAGTGAAAGGGTTAACGTCCCAGCAACACCTAAGGTAATATAGCGACGGGACCACAGTTGGAAGTCTCATCCAACAGACAAGTGGGATGGAATTACTATGAAAATATTGTTTTATGCCGGAGGCGAGGTTTGAACCCGCAACCTCCGGATTGGAAGTCAGGTGCACTAACCACTAGGCTACAACCCATCCAGGAAATGGCTTGAAAATTAATATGCACGCCTGATTATATAAAGTCTCGCCATTACTCGTTTAAAAGTTGTATGAAAGAATACGTTGTTTGCCGACTTCGGACTAACAAACAATCATTTTCACATTTCTGGATTCATGCAATCGTTGCTAGCTGTTGTCGTTGTTGGCGATGGTCATAACACGCATGCTTATTGTTTGGAGTCACGTATTGAATTAGCAGACCGTTAGAAAACCTGCGAGCACCTCTATATCGTAATATGTTAATGCTAGTAATGTCAATTAGCTTTAATTCGACATCTACCTTTACCTGAGATATGACATTGACCTTAAAAGTGACAGTAAATGAAAGACCAACCTGTGAAAATATGGTAATAATGTATGGTATGTTGTTAATGTAGGAGCTGTAAATATATAAAATTCCCCGGATTATTGTTTATTTTTTTGTGAATTTTGCATTTGACCTTGACCTTAATGAATCTGACATCCTGAAAATTATTGAAAAGCATATCGGTATCCTAATGATAATTGGAAATAACACATGAAACATGTTTTTATATTGCTAAGTACCAAAGAAATGTATATTTTAATTGTATACCTTGAAATATGGCGGCCATCTTGGATTTGTGCTGAAAACTGGCATTTGTCATGGGTGGAATCGGGTGGAATATAGTTTGTGTTATTATATACTGTCAGTGGATTCATTTCTGGTGAGAAAACTTTGTTAAGAATTTTTTCCAACCTCAGTGATTGTTTAGCCTTCTTTGCTGGGACTATTGTGGCAGAGTTAAATCGTGATTATAAATGTGGAGGTGACTGGAGAAATGGGGCTTATGAGATGTGCGACCAGTGTAGCTCCTCGTCAAATAGAGTTTCATTGATGGAATGAAAAACGGTGCAGATCCCGATAAGACTGTGCAGATGCAAAGGCTGGTCTGGATCTACACTGGTCGCAAAACCCATAAGCCATATTCATAGCCACAAATAAGATCGCCAGCACACAGTAATGCGTTGTTTGCTGAATGAAGAATAGTGTACACCCTGATCAGACTGAGTGGATGCGTAGATTGATATTGGGGCTACACTGTTCACAAACGCCTAAACGTCTGTTCTCAAAACCTGGAATATTATAATATGAACTTGAGAAATCTTATCTTTGTATATGTAGACACAAGAGGTTAATAACTTGTGTGGTGAAAACCACTGATACACATATCCATGCACGTTATACAGCTTTAGTCTGTGCATGTGTTTACGCACAAGCGTACGTGTGCATGTACCTTAGCAACGCCCAATACCTTATCATTTCTAAATATATGTAATTTAAGAACCACTTCATGGATTTTAATGATATGTGGCCATAATGTATGTCTATGGATGGTGCTTGTTTCGCATACACCCAAGGTCAAGGTCATTGAGGACTTATGCTCGACTTGTGTGAAAGGCAAAATGCGTTAAAGGTTGTTTTTATGTTCAATGATTTAAGGACCAACTATATACCTGTTCATCGTTTGATTCAAAGATACTTTCTTCATAAATGTGATAGAAATATTTGTGTTACATATATGTCAGCACTGCCTCGTTACTGTATCTTTTACAGCACATGGGGTGGCCAAGTCGGCCATCTTTGTGTGTTCCAGCCATCAGCCAGTTTCACCTGTTCTGTCGTTTGTCAAATAACTCAAAATGTAGATATGTACTCCTATCATTTATATTACACCAAACTGTAATATATGTCAGTTTGCTGGACAGGTTTGTGCCTGTGTTTTGAACAACATGAACCACCATTATAAATAGCTTCGTACACAGAAAATCGCACAGTGTATCACTTTTACCTGGTAAACCACACAACGCATACCATATATACCCACTACTGTACTGTACATTAACTATCAGATCCAGTGACATGTATGCAGTTACCTGAGTGTATTGTCCCTGGTGTCTACTCACCTATTATGCGAGTAAATATGGCTTTACATATGGGTAATGTGTACAGTAACATAGGCTGTGCATCAGATTGGAAAGTTTACACGTTAATTTTTTTTCGAGAAATGCTCAGATATCTCGTATTTTGTATAGTTTGCTGGCATAATATTTATAGCTTGCCGTGGTCATATCTGTCTATTATGTAATGCACCAAATTGTATTTGGTTTACTGTCATAGTATTTGCTGTATGTGTCAAACGCACGAGTGGTGAAATTGTACGATGGCTTCTACATACAACGATGGCGTAGATGGCAACTCAATGATCCATATAGTATACAGTATCAATACAATATTCACATATGTTAAAGTATTATATCACATCACTCTTATGAAGCAATTATCATTGAAGTCAAGTGTATCTATCTATTACCTAATACCTTAAACACCTTCACCTGTTTCAATATTTGGCCACAAAGTGTGTCTAGGACGGTGCTTTGTTTCGCGGGCACCCCACCAGAGCTCCAGATAAGCTTTGTGTCCAAAGCGTACTATACCCCCTGTTTTCAAAATCTTTGCATATGTTACTTTTTCAAATGGATTATTGTTTTTCTTCAGTACTACATAGGGAACAAATGATAACACAAAATATAACAAATTTAAACATTCATTTATTTGAGCTGCAAAAAGCAAACACTTTTTATAGCTCAACTAAGTGAATGTTCAACTTTATGACAGCATTGATTTTCAATACTCAATTTGAAAATCAATGCTTATTTTCACATTGTTGTGCGTATTTTGTCCTCCCACTTCTGATAATCAATGCGTATTCAACTAAAATAAATGCGCTGTCCCACGTTTGAACACCCATGTCAATGTCACTACTGTCTGTTCCACGTTTGGTTTCGACCAACGAACTATGTATTTGCTATTAAATACATTAAATCTATAACATATTAAAATGTAAGTACTTTTTCATCAATAACAAAAAGTCAAACTCCACAAAACGATTTTCTCATGGGAGTGACGGTGCTCATGTTGAAGTAACGGTTCAAGGTCAATAGATACATTAAATGTACCTAAAAGTATCAATAAGTGGGAAAAATCAGTTGAACAAAAATATGTTTTGACTACTCCCTGTTAGAACAGGGTGTTAGAACACGGATCAATAAAAGTTTAGTTTACTTTTTGTTCACTTATTGATACTTTTAGGTACATTTAATGCATTTATAGGCCTTGGTATGTTACTTCAACCGATGCGACGGTGGGGGTCGAAAAACGAACAAAAATTGGAAAGTGACTCCGAAACCAGTCTAGATAGATTGGAAATGATGTAACTACAATGTAAGAAAACAACTATTGATGAAGTCTGGAGATCAAGAAATATTCAACGTTTGGATGTACGTCCAATATATTTGACATGAAGGTCAAGGTCACCGTGGTTACGGTCGCCCGAATGAGACACTGGGTAGATAACAATCAATGTAAGAAAGATATTAATGAAATTTGGTAAAGGATCCGACTAACAGATCAAGAGGTATTCAACATTTGGACGCACGTACAAACTAGAAAATCTGTTCACAGAACACGGATGCCCCACATATCGCTTTAATAGTAAAGGAGGCAAAATGCCAAGTCCAAAAGGGGAAGATAATCCATGGCTCAGTGTCAAAGCAAAAATAGAAATTCACTTTGTGCATATACACACCATAAAGAAGCTACACACCAACATGACCATGCATCAAGTCTCCAGCTATACGGTTTAGAATTTTCTACAAAGTTACAAGGAAAATGGTGAAATTCTATATCTCTAAGAGATAATAAAAAAGTCAAAATAAAGTTTGCGCATCAACTTATCATAAGGAAGCGACGTACCAAGTTTCCGGCTATTACGGTTTAAACAGTGTTACTAATTACAGGCAAAATTTTGAAAGTCTCAGTCGAAAATGGAAAAAGGGGGAGATAATCCATGACCCGGGGATCGAATCAAGCATTGAAGTACACTTTGCGTATATACATATCATAAGGAAGCTACATACCAAGTTTCAGGTCTGCTGCTAGTACGGTTTAAACGTTTTACGAGTTACAAGGTTGGTGACGGACGGACGGACAAGGGTAACACTAAATTCCACCTCCACTATCGTGGCGAGACATAATTATTGACACAAAGTCTCATCCGAATGAGTGGGTGGATAGTCATCAATGTGAGAAAGCTATTGATGAAATTTGGCAATGATCCGACTTACACAGGTACTTATACAGATATAAACATTTAATAATAATTATTTTACTGATAATGACTCGCGGTGGTATAAGGTTATTTTCATATGCAAATGAGACATGATATTTTTAATTATTTATACTAATAAAATGCGCCACTTGAAACAAATATATTTTCGACTGATTATAAAATATGTTCATTGCACATCAAAAAATAAATAGAGAATACATAGTAATGTCCGTTAACATTTTAAGGAAAAACGGTTATCGCCCCTGATATCAGTGTGGAAATTTTTGTGATATACAATGTATAATAATGCCAATTAATACGTGGGGCAATGGTGAATGAATGTTTATTTTGCCAGAAAATGTCTCAGATGATGTCTCTGATATAAATAACATTTTGTGCCTACTGAGTTGGCATGTACCTTTAACGAAAGTTGGTAATGATCCGACTCGCGGATCAAGAGATATGTGAAATGTGGCTACGTCCAAAATTTACGTCACAAGTTGTTGACGACACCAACACCGACGACACCGACGACGGAATTGTGACCGCTAAGTGTCATTTTCCACTATCGTGGGTGAGACAAAAATTGCCATGGAAACTAAACAAGAGGGCCATGATGGCCCTAATTCGCTCACCTGACTCCATGAACACCAGAGGAGAATGTGACATTGAGTTCATATGTGTTTTAAAATAAAATGTGCTATTTTTAGATGGCGGTCATCTTGGATTAAGCGATGACTCTCTTTTTACCAAATCTGAAAATGCTTCATCCAAGGATCTTAACTTACTATGAAGTTTGGCCAGCATCGGCCATGTGGTTTCTGAGAAAAAGACGTTCAAAATCTCGAATAAATGGACTTTACATCGCACCAGAGCAATCGCCTCATCGATACCTTCAATCAATTTGATATATGACATGAGCATATTTGGTCAAAAATAAAATTTGACCCCACGGGCCACGCCCATTTCGACACCGGGGTCACGATTTTAACACCTTTGAAAGAGCATTCTAAATCGATTATTCCTACCAAGTTTCCTCGAAATCCGGCTGGCAGTTCATGAGAAGAATATTTTTTAAGAATTTGTGCTATTTTTAGACGGCGTCCATCTTGGATTAGCGACGACCTCCGTTTTAACAAATCTGAAAAGGTTTCACCCATGGACCATAACTGTGAAGTTTGGCAACCATGGGCCA
This sequence comes from Conchocele bisecta, assembly GCA_029237695.1. NCBI lineage: Eukaryota > Metazoa > Mollusca > Bivalvia > Lucinida > Thyasiridae > Conchocele > Conchocele bisecta. The sequence goes on from CM055279.1 coordinate 17,259,798, forward strand.
AGCGGTTCGTGTGAAAAAGAATTTTGAAATCTCTAATAAAAGAACGACCTTTTGACCTTTTGGTGGCCATCTTCGATGACATGACTATCCAATGTTGAAAAATAATGTACGAGAGTGATCACCTCTTTGATACCTTCGATTTGATATAGATAATACCATATTCGGTCAAAAATAAAATTTAACCCCCCGGACCACGCCCATTTTTGACCCCGGTGTCACCATTTTAACAACTTTGAAAGAGCATTGTACATCGATCATTCCTACTAAGTTTCTTTGAAATTCGGCTGGCGGTTCCTGAGAAGAAGATTTTTTAAGAATTTGTGCTATTTTTAGACGGCGGCCATCTTGGATTAGCGACGACCTCCGTTTTAACAAATCTGAAAATGCTTCACCCATGGACCATAACTGTGAAGTTTGGCCACCATGGGCCAAGCGGTTCGTGTGAAGAAGAATTTGAAAACTCTAATAAAATAACAACCTTTTGACCTTTCGGCGGCCATCTTGGATGACATTGCCATCCAATTTCGAGAAATAATGTACAAGAGCGATCGCCTCTTTGATACCTTCGATTTGATATAGACATAGAAGATTTTTGAAGAATTTGTGCTATTTTTAGACGGCGGCCACCTTGGATTACGTGATGACGTCATTTTAACAGTTTTGTAATCCCCCTACCTAAGGACCATGACCATGAAGTTTGGTGACTATAGGCCCAATGGTTATCGAGGAGAAGACGTTTGAAAACGTTCACGGACGACGGACACATTGCGGTAACAATAGCTCACATGAGCTTCGCTCAGGTGAGCTAAAGATCGCTGTGCATACGAGTATAGTCTTGCATGTTTGTATGTACGACCAACAATTGACACAGGTAAGTTAAAATTAATGCATTACATACATTCGGAAATGTCACAGAACCGGACACAACCAAATGGATCACCGCAATAACATATAGTGGGGTCACCGTGTAAGTGCTAAGTGTTGGTTATAACATGTCGTGTTCGTTCGTGTGTGCACTTACACGCTGACCCCACTGTAAACAAGGTGTATGATCACGTGGTACTAACAACAACAAGTACTGAAGCTTCCAGATTCAAAGTACGTATTCTTTTATATTGTCCTTATTACGTAACGGATTTTGATGAAATATGGCGCATCAAACGCGTCTTCATGAGCTGCATTTGGTGGTCCAGGGAGTTCCGCACAGAATTGTGTCATTTTTGCGAAGAATCAATTTCCGTGTCGGTAGACGCGTTTGCTGCGCCATATTTCATCAAAATCCGTTGCATATTAATATAAAATAATACTTACTTTGGAGTGGGCGACGTTGTTGTTGTACATTAACCACATGATCATGCACCGTGATAAACATTTCCGTGACGTGTACAATGGGAGGGCGAGAACATGACAATACCGGTCTTAACCCTTACTACGCTGAATTAAATTGTATCGTCTGCTGGAAATGTTTTATTTTCAATATTTCACGATAAAAACCTGTTTTGGCAGCGCATGAGAATCGTCTCCACTGGAGACGATTCTCATGTGCTTTCAAAACTGTTTGTTTTTTTGTAAAGAATTAAGGCAAACATGAAAAACAGCAGACGACAATGTTCGTCTCCCGCGAGTGAGGGTTAAGTATCTACAAATGTATTCATTCCCACTGAGCTCTTGGCAAATGTAGCAGTGACTGGAACAATAAGGCGTATGGTATTTGTGACCAGTGTAGCTCCTGATCAAACAGCAGACTTCCATAGCCTGAAAAGCCACAGATAGATCACGGTTCATCCGCATGTACCAGTAGATAATCCGCGAGCTTTAGCGATCGATCAACGGTGTTTCATTGATGGAATGGCGAACAGTGCATATCCTGATCAGACTGTGCGGATGCACAGGCTGATCTGGGTCTACACTGGCTGCCAAACCCCATGTCTCTAATCACAGCCACATTTTACAACATTGACAGTCTAATCCTGGAATAGGGATTTAGACAATAATTTCAGTCTCTCATGTAAGTTTATTTCTAATTCCTCGGTATTTGATGGGCTAAAATGTGGCATGTCATCTCCACTGACATATTTTCTTTCTAATTCCTATTTTTTTTGTTTTGTTATTGTGGTAATATTTACTGGGGACGAACCGCGACGCCTACCTGTGGGTGCTTACCGTGCGAATACCCGGAGCCTGGGAACGTCTATATATAGCGAGCCTCGTTCTGGGAGCTCACTTCAAGTCTTCACGATACAGTTTACGAACTCTGGATTACTAACCAACCGTGGTGTATCGACTACATCGAGGACTCTACGACGCCATCCAGTACGAATAAAACATAATTTGAGAATACACTGTTTCAATTGAGAGAGTAATTGTGTATACTTGAATACAGTTTATTTTGGGAATACGGGACCACGAAGAAAACATAATTTGAGGATACACAGTCTCAATTGCGAGATAATTGTGTATACTTGAATTCAGTTTATTTTGGGAATACGGGACCACGAAGAAAACATACTTTGAGAATACACTGTCTCAATTACGAGATAATGGTGGATACTTGAAAACAGTTTATTTTGGGAATACGGGACCACGAAGACAACATAATTTGAGAATACACTGTCTCAATTGCGAGATAATTGTGTATACTTTAATACAGTTTATTTTGGGAATACGGGACCACGAAGAACACATAATTTGAGAATACACTGTCTCAATTGCGAGATAATTGTGTAAACTTTATTTACCTATTTAATTTGGTGGTCATTTCCGAGATTGTAGTTTGTAATTTCCGTAATTTATTTAAACATTAAACAGCGTCACGGTACACGCTAATTCAATTTACTTTGTACTTTCGTAGTGCATATTAATTATTTAGCTGGAACTGACTCTAATATTTCATTATTTTATAAATTTGTTTTATTTTATTTTTATAATACTCCCTCTTTCAATTGACCTTAGGGACAATATCAATAAGCAACATGGCTGACTCAGGCCCAGAGAGAATCCATGTAGACTTGGCATCTGCAGAAGACTTTTTGGCCCTTCCCGGCCTTGACGCCAAATTGGTCCAATCAATCTTAGAAATTAGGCGTATAAATGAGGGGACAATTTCTAGGGCACAATTCTTTGCCATACCACATATGCGCACAAGTCCAGAACTGTGGAATTACTTGGAGTTTGACGAAAGGGACGATGAGGACAATGAGGATGACCAAACTTCTTCGCACAGTCAAGAGCATCGTCCAGAGGCATAAGCAATTGGTAAAATTGCAGATGCTATTGATAATGCTGAACTTAAGGGCCCTCCTCCAGGCTACTTGCTCAAACCATCATGACCCGGATAACAAAACCACAGTAAAACCGCACCCGGGAATGTATATGCAATTTCCCTATCCTCCCTGGATTGTAAAGCAAATGGAAGCAATGGAAAATATGGGGAGTTTGCCCAATCTGTATGCACCTTATCCTTGGTGGCAGCAACAACAAGCATCGAGACAACGTTCACCATCACCACAACGGTAACGAACAATGATGAGGCCTGTCAATCGAGATATGGAGCGTACCGAGCACCCTAGGCTTCCAAATTTTCGAAAGTCTCTTAGTTACAATGGGGTGGGGAGCTGGCAGGGATTTGTCACCACCTTGACAAGCTTAGCCGGATGCATGGGTGGTCGGATCAAGACAAAGTAGACCACGTCTGCTGGTGCCTTGAGTGGAAGGCAAGCGACGTCTATGCTTTGGCGATGGAGAACAGCTATCAGCTGACATTCGCTGAACTGAAGGCGAAAATGGAAAGACGATTCGGGACCAGAGAATTGAAGGAAACCACCATGGTATCCTTCAATAGTGCACGCCAGCAATCTCAGGAGACATTGCAATGACTGGGCAGATAGGCTTTTGACAATGTCAATTAAAGCACACCATGGCCTATCAGATCGTCACATGGTTCAACAAACCATTCACAGATTCTGCCATGGTGCACTGAATAGGGAGGCGGGTGAGAGTGTGGCTAATTTTCGCCCAATTAGCCTAGAGGATGCTATTGACCGTATGAAATGGGCAATACATACGCACACACTCATGTATGGGAAGAAGAGGGACAAGGACTCTGCCAGACTAGTTTCAGAAGAAGATGCCGAACCTCCTCAACTGAATTCCCTGGAGAGCAGAGTGGAACGGTCGGAGAAGTAGGTCAGCGGGTTTGACACCAAACTAGATATTCTTCTCAAACAGGTGGACCGGCTGATCAATCACAACAGCAGCGCCAGAGTAGGTCACCGTCCGTTCCTAGGAGGTCTGTCCAACCTCCTTCCAGAGCATCCTCAGAGCGGTCTCACTGCTATCAGTGTGGCCAGATGGGACACTTCAAGCGGGAGTGTCCGAAACTACCAGCGGACCAACGCCACGTGTTGAAGAAACGATCAGTGTCGCACATGGATGTAGCTGATGATGATGATGATCCTTTAAACGACAGCGGGTCGGACTCGGAGGCCTAAGCCTGACCCAGTCCGCAGCAGGTATCCAAGGCCTCACACCCGATACCCACATATTGGCGAGAAGCGAGTGCCATGGTGATATGATCATCAACAACGAGTCTCCACGACTCACAGTCACTCGCATGCACCCATAGATAGAAATATCGGGATACATGACTCTGTCATGGGCAACACATACACACGTTTCACCCAGGACCCCACAACGTTCAACGGTGGGGTGTTAAACTCTAAAGAGGATACGGATGTAGCTAGTCGGTCTTTGTCTCCGATAAAACACTCGGATTCCGAGATAGACACCTGCATCACAGCAGGTCCAGCGCCGGATGCATCACAGCGGTGTGACTATCTCCCACGAGTCGAGGGTCGTGTCGAATTCCACAGCCGATCCAATGTCTCGGAAGACGACTCTGCCTAGGAAGACGACTCCGCTTCGGCATCATCCCCAGACTCGTCCGGAGTCGAGTTCACATCACAGCAGTGTCGCTCTCTCCCTTGAGTCGAGGGTCTCGTCAGAGACGGAGATTATTCTAAAATCCCAGGTGTCGACTACGCCGGCGGTCTCGCCACGTCAACCCCAGACCCGTCTGGATGTTAGTTCGCATCACAGCGGTGTAACTCCTTCACTCGGGTCGAGGGTGGTGTCGCAGACGTTCCACCGGAAGCGCCCAGACATGGTCAACCTGTCCATTACGACCAATCGGAATGAGGAGTATCGCACAGTGGTTAACTCGCCTCGCTCCCGGAGTGATCAGGCTTGTCCATTCTCGGTCACGTGCACAAAAATATACAGCTAACGTCGCCACGTGATGATGAGCCACCTGCCAGCTCGATTTCGGAGTGCCCGTCTAGACAATCCAGACTATCACCTGGCATTGCTGGCTCATTGGCGGATGCTCATCTCTATCGACTGTAACCACTTATCACACTCCTCGTCCCAATCCGTCGATCCGTAACCACAGAGTCGGTGTATATCCAGCCCTGCGAAGGGAACCGATTACATTGAAATCTTAGAGATACGGACTGTCATTACTTCCAACCACAGAGTCGGTGTATATCCAGCCCTGCAAAAGGAACCGATTACATTGAACTCTTAGAGATACGGACTGTCATTACTTCCAACCACAGAGTCGGTGTATATCCAGCCCTGCGAAGGGAACCGATTGCATTGAACTCTTAGAGATACGGACTGTCATTACTTCCAACCCACACCAGAGTTTGTGGTATGTCCAGCCCTGTTAAGGGAACAGACTACCTTGAACTATTATATATACGGACAGTCATTACTCCAACTACAACCCGGGTTTATGGTATGTCCAGCCCTGTGAAGGGAACATACTACATTGAACTCTCCAAGGATATTCCATGGTATGTCCAGCTTTGCGAAGAGAATAGACTACTCTGGTACACCGGTTGGAACGACTATGTGCGTCCTAGATCTTTTAGAATGGGAAGGAGTGTGGTAATATCTACTGGGGATGAACCGCGACGCCTACCTGTGGGTGCTTACCGTGCGAATACCCTGAGCCTGGGAACGTCTATATATAGCGAGCCTCGTTCTGGGTGCTCACTTCAAGTCTTCACGATATTGGCATCACGGGACGGTTGAAAATAGCCAAAATTGACTGCTTTTCTGAGGGCGGCGGGTGACTTATAAAAATCACCGCCTCTCACAATCAGTTAAGGAGGCTCTTGCGACAAGTATTGAAAAATACTCGCAAATGAAGTACAAATCGCGCGCCACAATAAAAATTAAGTAACCGCATCAGATGTGTTCAATTATTTTTTTACAAAGTTACACCACCCACCTATTTTTGGCCAAATGGTTCAACACGACTGAATTTATCGGAATTGTTTTCATGAAAATATGAGGCACAGATACTTTGCTATGTCTTATTCTATCACTTGTAACACCACACCATTTTCTGAAAATTATTTCAAAGCGGGGTCATAACCAGCTCAAATTTTCGCTACAAATGCCCGAAAAATACCTTAAATTCTGACGCGAAACCGTACCGGCGAGACAGCATAGCAGGCGACATTTTCCAAGATGTCAAAATCAACTGGAGCTAACATTAATTTTCGTAGAATTATGAAATACTCTAAAAAATACACCTGGTCAAGCCTCCCAAAGTCAAGAAATATTCATAAACCTATTTTTCGAGACACACTGGTGTAACTTACAGGGTCGGTAGTGAAGTATAATGAAAATCGTCCACCCCCTTTTAAAGCTAGCTGCCCACTGTCCCGTGATACCATAGTTTACGAACTCTGGATTACTAACCAACCGTGGTGTATCGACTACATCGAGGACTCTACGACGCCATTCAGTACACAAGGCACAGTGGTGTTACCTGTGGAGACCATAGACGGTAAGCAGACAATATTATGCATCTTATACACATTGTTGGCCCGCCACATGGTGAAAGATGCATTATTACCTTAGGATTGATTGATTGTTGGTGATTAATGGCCTATCAACATAAGGTAATTGAAGGCCGGGCCAACGGGTTCGACTATTCCATATTTAACCTGTCCATAATGAGGGAAATTCCCAAAATCAAAACTCAATATTTACAGAAAATATATATTCCGCTCTGAAATTAGAATATCCTGACCTGGTGTCAGGTCCATTCTACACCAGAGTCACTTAGCTTCAACCCAAAAAGTAGATTGATCAACACTACTCTTTTTTACTTTTTAATGGGGTATAACAGGATTTAGCTGTCAAGTATCCCAAGGTCGAAAGTTTACATGAGGGCCAAACCATGTAAGTGTAAGTGGGCATTCCATTAAGGATGAACCCCGATCGTTAAATTACCCTTTGCGTGCTGCCGACCAACCACCCATTATTGCCTTTGGAGCCAGACTAGATTATGTCCACAAAAGTCTAATCCCTATGCAATGGGAGCATGTGCTTTCCCATGTAAATTACTTGTGGACATCTAATATCCCCTCCTGAGGTATTGTTTCATTGTATAATTACCTGGCGCGAGGACAATAGATCTAATTTTGTTTGTATACCGGTGTTTAACGGCCTATCAATAGCTAATGTTATTTAATGCCGGACAAACGGGTTCGATCCCGTATGTAACCTGCTGCATTGGGGGGAAATCCCACAATCAGAACGGAATATTTACATTGAAAACAATTATATTCAGACCTGAACTTAAAATAACCCAAACTTGTGCCAGGTCCATACCACACCATACATCGTTTAGCCCCTTCCGCTAAAAGTAATAGGAATACAAATAATTGTAATACTCACAAAATGGGTATAACCAGATTAAACTGTCACATACAATAATGCCAACAACGTATGTAAGGGCCACACCAGATCTCCAATCGGGATTCCGGTAAGGATGAATCCCGATCGTTAAATTACACATCGCATGCTGCCACCTGCCACCCACTTACAAAAGTCTAATCCCTGTGCAATGTGAGCATGTTCTTTCCCATGGAAATGAGTCATGGACATCCAATATCCCCTCCCGAGGTATTGATTCATTCTCTAATTATCTGAGGATGGGACAATAGTAGATCTAATTGTTATCTAATTCCTATCTAATACCACATCCTGGGGTATTGATTCATTGTCTAATTATCTGGGGACAGGACAATAATATTTGTTGTCTAATTCCCACTTCTGGGGATTCATTTGTAGCCTATTTCCCATATAGCCTATTCAGAATACAGATGTACACCAATGAAACAATTATTTGATGTTTGATTAAAAAAAATAAAAAGAAAAGCCATGTCACCTGCAGCACTCCGTAGTTAGGCTACCCGATTCTCCGACCAGTGATATTTTACCACAACCATACTCCAATATAATTATTTATATACATGTACATCAACAGATTGGTATATTATTTAATATTTTATATATTATTCAACACAGAATTAATTCACAGTTATATCACCTATTTGAACCACATGTTCTTGAAGAACAGTTCATATATCGGTGTTGTATGGGTAATTTCGATAGATCTGGTGATTTGGGTTCATTCCTTCTGTGAACTACACGTACAATGTATTTTGACAGGAAGAAAGGGACCCAAAACTTTTGAATGGTGAATGTGTAGATAATTGTTCTGAGTTCTGTCGATGGAAATATTTGAGCATTTGTATTTGCACAAAAATATGTAAATTACCCAAAACCAAAGAAATCCATCCAAATCTACCCAAATCCACAAAAATACCCATATGACTGCAAAATAATGACCATCTGTTCAAACACCTGTGATTTCAACGGAGCCCCGCAGGGGACATTGATTTATTGTTATTAATTCCTTCCCTCAAATTAACAATTTCTTCCATCGAATTAACAATTCGTTCCCACAAAATGACAATTTGTTCCCTCGAATTATAACAATTTGTTCCCACGAAATGACAATTTGTTCCCGCAATTTAATAATTCGTTCCCTCGAATTAAAAATTTGTTCCCATGATATAACAATTCGTTCCCACGAATTCACAATTCGTTCCCATGGGAACGAATTGTTATTTCGTGGGAACGAATTGTTAAATTGAGGGAACAAATTGTTAATTAGTCGGAAAGAATTGTTAATTCGTGGAAACGAATTGTTAAATTGAGGGAACAAATTGGTATTTCGTGGGAACGAATTAATAAAAACAAGAATTCTACGTCCCCGGCGGGGCTCCGTAGATTTCAACACTTCCAACCCAAAAATTTGGCCGTAAATGCAATATTATCAAACATATCTGAGTGACTGTTTCAAGAAAGATTTAAACAGTTCAATTAATTAGAAAGCAAGGGACAATTTTTAAAATAATAATTTGTTTATATCACTGCCGATTTTGATGGGGCAGATATTCCATCGTACATTTTGAATAGCGGGAAATAATACACTGTAATACAAAGTAAACATTTTGCATGGTAGCTCGTGGTTTGCAAGAAAACAGGCGCGCAATTACGGGTGTTCTCTTCACGGTGTATTATTTGTAAGGAGTTGATTACGTGTTTTCTCTCACAGCGAAATCCATGCAAATAACTCACAAGAGTGTAATAAAAGCCACTCTTTTGATTTGATTTAATAGTGTTTAACGGCCTGTCAACAGCTAAGATAATTGGTGGCCTGGTTAACGGAGTCAACTCCCATATGCCGACTATTTTAAATGAATAATGTTTGCACATGTTGGATTTATAGAGTTTTGGGTTGAAATGGTCAAATAACAAAAAATCTTAAATACTAACCTTCTGGCATTTGAGCAGGGCATTATCTGCCCTGCTCAAATATCGGGAAATTTGGTATATATTTATATCGAGAAATTAGGAAATACATGTAAAATATCAGGCAGATACATAAGGTACAAAGTGACATTGGCAATTAACATTGGCACCTTGTATCACTTAACCTGCTGCATTGGAGGGGGGGGGGGATTCCAAAATCAGAACGGAATATTTACATCATTCCAGGTCCAAAATAAAACAAGAGTTGTCAGAAGAGTTGTCAGAAGACAACGAAGCTCGCCTGTTGGCAGCCTTCATTCAAACTTGTGATTTTCTACAGCGTGATAGATATTCACATGAGGAATGCATGTATAAATGTGCTAAGTTTGTGACCTTGGCCTTGGCGAAAGGGGTGGGGGGGGGGGGGTCATGGATTTGCTGTAGTACAATAGAGTATCATAAGATGAATGCATGTATGAAATATGAAGGTGTTTCCTGTAAAGAAACGTAAGTTATAAAAAGACATTTACTTCAACGTTAAATTTATGATGTTGATCTTGGGGAAAGGGGTGGGGTGCGTCATGGATTTGCTGTAGCACAACAGAGGATCATCACATGAATGCATGTATGAAATATGAAAGCGTTAAAAGTGTAAAGAAACAGACGTTACACAACATTTACCCCAATGTAAAGTTTATGAACATGCTAAGTTTGTGACCTTGACCTTGGGGTAAGGGTTGGGTGGTGGGTTGTGGATTTGCTACAGCATGATAGAGGGTCATGTGAGTAATGTCTGTATGAAATATCAAGGCGTTCCATCAAAGGAAACAGTTGTTATCAGACATTTACCCAAACGTTAAGTTTATGAATGTGCCAAGTTTGTGACTTTGACCTTGGGGTAAGGGGTAGGCGGTGCGTCATGGATTTGCTATAGCACGATAGAGTATCATCAGATGAACGCGTGTATGAAATATCAAGGCGTTCCATGAAAGGAAACGGATGCTATCAGACATTTACCCCAACATTATGTTTATGAATGTGCTAAGTTGGTGACGTTATGTTTATGAATGTGCTAAGTTGGTGACCGTGACCTTGGGGAAAGGGGTGCGGGTTGGTCATGGATTTGCTATAGCACGCTAGAGTATCATCAGATGAATGCATGTATGAAATATCAAGGTGTTCAAAGTGTAAAGAAACAAAAGTTACACAACATTTACCCCAACGGTACCCGGTAAGTTTATGAACATGCTAAGTTTGTGACCTTGACTTTTGGGTAAGGGTTGGGTGGTGGGTTGTGGATTTGCTACAGCATGATAGAGGGTCATCTGAGGAATGTATGAAATAGCAAGGCGTTCCATGAAAGGAAACAGAAATTTACTCCAACGTCAAGCTTATGAATGTACTAAGTGTGTGACCTTGACCTTGGGGTAAGGGATGGCCGGTGTGTCATGGATTTGCTATAGCATGATAGAGTATCATCAGATGAATGCATATTTGAAATATCAAGGCATTCCATGAAAGGAAACATATGTTATAATACATTTACTCCAACGTCAAGTTTATGAATGTGCTAAGTTTGTGACCTTGACCTTGAGGTAAGGGTTGGCCGCGGGGTCATGGAGTTGCTATAGCACGATAGAGTATCATCAGATGAATGCATGTATGAAATAACAAGGTGTTCCATGAAAGGAAGCAGAAGTTATAAGACATTTACCCAACGTTAAGTTTATGAATGTGTCAAGTTTGTGACCTTGACCTTGGGGTAAGGGCTGGGTGGTGGGTCATGGATTTGCTACAGCATGCTAGAGGGTCATCTGAGGAATGCATGTTTGAAATAACAAGGTGTTCCTTGAAAGGAAACAGAAGTTATAAGACATTTACCCAACGTTAAGTTTATGAATCTGCCAAGTGTGTGACCTTGACCTTGGGGTAAGGGCTGGGTGGTGGGTCATGCATTTGCTACAGCCTGATAGAGGGTCATCTGAGGAATGCATGTATGAAATAACAAGGTGTTCCATGAAAGGAAACAGAAGTTATAAGACATTTACCCCAAGGTCAAGTTTATGAATATGCTAAGTTTGTAACCTTGACATTGAGGTAAGGGATGACCGCTGGGTCATGGATTTCCTATAGCACGATAGAGTATAATCAGCTGAATGCATGTATGAAATATCAAGGCGTTCCATGAAAGGAAACAGATGTTATAAAACATTTACCCCAACGTTAAGTTTATGAATGTGCTAAGTTTGTGACCTTGACCTTGGGGTAAGGGCTAGGTGGTGGGTCATGGATTTGCTACAGCATGATGGAGGGTCATCTGAGGAATGCATGTATGAAATAACACGGTGTTCCATGAAAGGAAGCAGAAGTTATAAGACATTTACCCAACGTTAAGTTTATGAATGTGCCCATTTTGTGACCTTGACCTTGGGGTAAGGGCTGGGTGTTGGGTCATGTATTTGCTACATCATGATAGAGGGTCATCTGATGAATGCATGTATGAAATATTAAGGTGTTCCATGAAAGGAAACAGAAGTTATAAGACATTTACCCAACGTTAAGTTTATGAATGTGTCAAGTGTGTGACCTTGACCTTGGGGTAAGGGCTGGGTGGTGGGTCATTGATTTGCTACAGCGTGATATAGGGTCATCTGAGGAATGCATGTATGAAACAACAAGATGTTCCATGAAAGGAAACATAAGTTATAAGACATTTACCCAACGTTAAGTTTATGAATGTGCCAAGTTTGTGACCTTGACCTTGGGGTAAGGGTTCGGTGGTGGGTCATTGATTTGCTACAGCATGATAGAGGGTCATCGGAGGAATGCATGTATGAAATAACAAGGCTTTCTATGAAATGCAACAGAAGTTATAAGACATTTACCCCAAGGTCAAGTTTATGAATATGCTAAGTTTGTAACCTTGACATTGAGGGATGACCGCTGGGTCATGGATTTGCTATAGCACGATAGAGTATTTCAGCTGAATGCATGTATGAAATATCAAGGCGTTCCATGAAAGGAAACAGATGTTATAAAACATTTACCTCAACGTTAAGTTTATGAATGTGCTAAGTTTGTGACCTTGACCTTGGGGTAAGGGCTAGTTGGTGGCTCATGGATTTGCTATAGTATGATAGAGGTTCATCTGAGGAATGCATGTATGAAATAACAAGGTGTTCCATGAAAGTAAACAGAAGTTATAAGACATTTACCCAACGTTAAGTTTATGAATGTGCCAAGTTTGTGACCTTGACCTTGGGGTAAGGGCTCGGTGGTGGGTCATTGATTTGCTACAGCATGATAGAGGATCATCTGAGGAATGCATGTTTGAAATAACAAGGCTTTCTATGAAAGGAAACAGAAGTTATAAGACATTTACCCCAATGTCAAGTTTATGAATGTGCCAAGTTTGTGACCTTGACCTTGGGGTAAGGGCTCGGTGGTGGGTCATTTATTTGCTACAGCATGATAGAGGGTCATCTGAGGAATGCATGTATGAAATAACAAGGTGTTCCATGAAAGGAAGCAGAAGTTATAAGACATTTACCCAACGTTAAGTTTATGAATGTGCCCAGTTTGTGACCTTGACCTTCGGGTAAGGGCTGGGTGTTGGGTCATGGATTTGCTACGTCATGATAGAGGGTCATCTGATGAATGCATGTATGAAATATCAAGGTGTTCCATGAAAGGAAACAGAAGTTATAAGACATTTACCCAACGTTAAGTTTATGAATGTGTCAAGTGTGTGACCTTGACCTTGGGTTAAGGGCTGGGTGGTGGGTCATGGATTTGCTACAGCGTGATAGAGGGTCATCTGAGGAATGCATGTATGAAATAACAAGGTGTTCCATGAAAGAAAACAGAAGTTATAAGACATTTGCCCAACGTTAAGTTTTATGATGTGCAAGTTTGTGTACCTTGACCTTGGGGTAAGGGCTGTGTGGTGGGTCATGGATTTGCTACAACATGATAGAGGGTCGTCTGAGGAATGCATGTATGAAACCAAACAAAAGGCATTCATGAAAGGAAACATAAGTTATAAGACATTCACCCAACGTTAAGTTTATGAATGTGCCAAGATTCTGACCTTGACCTTTGGGTAAGAGCTGGGTGGTGGGTCATGGATTTGCTACAACAGGATAGAGGGTCATCTGAAGAATGCATGTATGAAATATCTCGGCGTTGCATGAAGGGAAACTGATGTTATAAGAAATTTACCCAATGTTAAGTTTATGAATGTGCTAAGTGTGTGACCTTGACCTTGGGGTAAGGGTTGGGTGGTGGGTCATGCATGTGCTACATCATGATAGAGGGTCATCTGATGAATGCATGTTTGAAATATCAAGGTGTTCCATGAAAGGAAACAGAAGTTATAAGACATTTACCCAAAGTTAAGTTTATGAATGTGTCAAGTGTGTGACCTTGACCTTGGGGTAAGGGCTGGGTGGTGGGTCATGGATTTGCTACAGCGTGATAGAGGGTCATCTGAGGAATGCATGTATGAAATAACAAGGTGTTCCATGAAAGAAAACAGAAGTTATAAGACATTTGCCCAACGTTAAGTTTATGAATGTGCCAAGTTTGTGACCTTGACCTTGTGGTAAGGGCTGTGTGGTGGGTCATGGATTTGCTACAGCATGATAGAGGGTCGTCTGAGGAATGCATGTATGAAACAACAAGGCATTCCATGAAAGGAAACATAAGTTATAAGACATTCACCCAACGTTAAGTTTATGAATGTGCCAAGATTCTGACCTTGACCTTTGGGTAAGAGCTGGGTGGTGGGTCATGGATTTGCTACAACAGGATAGAGGGTCATCTGAAGAATGCATGTATGAAATATCTCGGCGTTGCATGAAGGGAAACTGATGTTATAAGAAATTTACCCCATGTTAAGTTTATGAATGTGCTAAGTTTGTGACCTTGACCTTGGGGTAAGGGTTGGGTGGTGGGTCATGCATGTGCTACATCATGATAGAGGGTCATCTGAGGAATGCATGTATGAAATAACAAGGTGTTCCATGAAAGGAAACAGAAGTTATAAGACATTTACCCAACGTTAAGTTTGTGGACGCCGCTGACGCTGACGCTGACGCCGGGGGTATGCCATAAGCTCTTATGCAGTTCGTGCAGGAGAGCTAAAAAATAAAAAATAAAAATAATTGAGCTGAAAAAATCAAACACCGTTTGCTTTTTGCAGCTCAACTAAGTAAATTTTCAACTTTATTACAGTATTTTCTCTACTCAATTTGGAAATCAATGCATATGCTAAAATACGGCAATACACACCTTATCTGGAGCTCTGTCATAGGAAAATTGATTGATTGATGTATTGGTGTTTACCGGCCTATCAACAGCTAATTCATTTAAAGCCGGGCCAACGGTTTCAATCCCGTATTTAACCTGCTGTGTTGGGGGGTGGGGGGTTCTGTTGGGGGGTGGGGGGTAGGGGGTGGGGTTTCCGAAATTCAGAATGGAATATTTACATTAGCCTGACCTGGCACTTGGCCACTTGGCACATTCCCCTAAACATAATAGGATTACGAACAATCATACATGTAAGGAGTATAACCAGATCTAACTCTCACATACAAGAAAGCCAAAGACGTACATGAGGGCCAAACCATGTCTATCAGAATCTCGATCTTTAAATTACCCATTGCATGCTCCCACCTGCCACCCACTTTTGTCACGATAGTTTGCGTTATCACAACACTATGATAGAACGCATAGGACACACATACCGTTACATGTCATGGTATTTTCAGCTAAACTATTCTAGAGAAAATATACATATAGTGATATGAAGAAAGGCGAGAACATGATACAATTCAGTTAGAAACATACTAAATGTCATATGTAGTACAAATATGCATATAGTAATATCTGGAATAAATATTCACGCCATTTAAGTGGTACATTAAGCAAGTTTATACTGACTGAAAATACAACGACTGAAATTTCAAATATTTTTATTTTCTTCTGCACAGGGGTACCGTATATGTTGTTACCACTCATTTGAACCGTCTCGCCGAGACGGTTCAAATGAGTGGTAACAACATACTTTCATTGAGAACTGAAGAAAATACAAAAAAATGTTGGTAACAACTGCCCACCTCGGTCGCTCGATATCAATGTCTAACAGCAAAAGCAATAATGCAGCAATTTCGCATATTAAAGCATATTTTACTGCGGTAACTCATAAATTACAGAAAGCCATTTTGCTTTGGGAAACCATACACACTCTTCTAACAGACAATGTACCTACCAAGTTTCATACATACATTGTACAGCATGTTATTCAGCATTTAATTTATTTCATTTATTGGTGCTTAATGGGCTAACAGCTAAGGTAATTTAAGGCCGTGCCAATGGGCTCAATCCCGTATATAACCTGCTGTATTGGGGAGGGGGGGGGATCCCAAAATCAGAACGGAATAGTTACATAGAGTAGTATAAAGGGAGTCAAAATGATACAACCTGCGGTGGCATCATTTATAACCCTTTATACTACCCCCACCACCCCCGAAAAATCAAAAATTGGTTAACGAGGAAATTGTCTCCCACCAACCACGAAAAATTGGTCGTGAAAAAAACAACATAATGTTTTCCCGACAGTAAATTTATGATAAAATAATTATTTCAATGTGCCCACGAGTGATAGTTTATATTCCAACACCCCATTTTTCTCCTCCAATATAGCTAATTTATTTCGCAGATCAGCAACTAATTCTACCAGCTCTAGTCTACCACGTTACACCTGTAGCCACCTGATAGTGTAGTTGCTTATGTCTACAAAGAGTTTGGGCACTAATGAATTTACAAGGGCATCTGGGGCATTGAAATTGCGGGGGGACACAAGGAATTTTTCTACGTCTCGCTAGATGCCTTCGTAGATATTCTTTACGCGTAAACGTCTTACAACAAGTCTCACACTCCATTATATATGTATAGTTTATGTTTATATTCAATTAGAAGTGAAAAAAACATAATGTTTTCAAGACCAATTGAACAGATAAATTTCATAGGTTATACAAAAGTATATTACAGAAAATATGATAACGTCAGAAACTAGAGCAGAAATAGAAAGTTTGAGAAGAGAAGCCGAATCTCTAGGATTACTTATAGTAAACGGTTGAGAGTTAGGGGGTTGACAAAGCTGATAATGCCACAAAGAATGAGGCGTTTATGAAGCGGTTTACCCGCGCCCACAAACGAGGAGCCTTTAAAGATATATCCAAAGCGGAGGAAGTAGGTAACAGAATTCAAAAAGAAAGTATTGCGGGGTTAAGGGCTAGTGTAATTAATTCTAAAGAATTACCTTCAAGCACAAATAATTTGTCCCAAATTAGACGCCAAAATAATAATAAGAAAAAATCTATCGTTAGCGCGATAGTGGAAAAGGTGAAGAAATATTGGGGGCTCACGATGAAACACTGGAAAAGGTAGAAAATGGAAGACGGGTAGTTACATTATCCTTTCGTCGTAAAAACATTAACATTAACGAGTCTGAACGCATGTCCGATAAACTCGCTCCGTATCTAACAACCAATTTTTATTTGAGATATTCATATTCTTACAAGCTAGAACATATGGAGGAAATTAAAAATGGAAAACCTAAAACTATAATATTTCACAAAAATCTCGGTGGTAGCGAACCACTATCATCAATGAAAACCGTTAAAAAATGGCTGTCAGATAAGGAGCAAACACGAATAATGTCCGATAAAATAGACAGACCAAATACAAAGTGGAAGTTGTAAGATGGGTAGAGGTTTTTGTAAAGCTAATACAGGGTAGTAGGGGAATAGATTTGGGACTACAATCCAAAGAAGCAGCAGGAGGAGAACTTCCAGAATGGTTGAGGAATAGAAAAGGTATGTATTCTTTAGATTAAGTATAATGACGATCTTTGTCTGTTCAGGTGTCTAGCTATGCACCTTGATAAAAAGATCAGACCTGACAGATGTACAGAAAAGGCGAAGAACTTAGTAAGCAATATTTCGGTATAATGTGGTTTTCACCAATTTCTTTTTCAGATCTGAAAAAGGTTGAAGAGTTTTTTTAAAATCGGTATAGAAGTATATCAACCCACTGAATGTAATGTATGGTGGTTGAAAAAGGTACCAGCACACTATAAGGCAATAGGTAATAAACCAATGACAATAGGACTGTTTAATAATCACGCATTTCTGATAAAAAAACCTTAAAAAGCTATCTAAAATTTATGCCTGCGATAATTGCAAGCAGAAATTCACGAAAGCGAGTAATATGAAGAGACACGGACCAACATGTATGAGAGGTGAGACAAAAGTAATATGTGATGGTAATTATTTAGAGCGCCCGCGTTCGTCGTTCGAGAAAGCGTTTTACCCAAAAGGTTCTAACAGTTATGGGGCGATCGATTGGATGTATTCTGTGGAAAAGCGGGAGGGAATTCACATTCACCACGAACAGTGTGGACACGGAGGTGAAAGATGGATTTTAGGAGCTCCGGTAGATGATACTTTTCCAGAAACCAATACCGTATATCAATATCACGGCTGTTACTGGCACGGGTGTGAGATTCATGCAAAGCATAGAAAAGAAGAACGCGCATCCACTATGAGAAGAGATAAAGTTATTAGAAAAAGTAAAGAATTCAACCTAGTAGTTATGTGGGAATGCGAATTCCAAAGAACGGGTAAAGATATAAAGATCGGTTGTGACACTACTCTTTATCCATATCAGATAGTATACGATTTTGAGGCGTATCTCCAGCCAGAAGTTGAAACTACCGGTAATAGTTTAGAGTAGGAAGCTGAGCACGTTCCGGCAAGCGTTAGTATAGGAGATAATTTCTCAGGAACAGTAACTCATATTTGTGATAAAGATCCCGCAAAACTTATAGAAAAATCGTAGAAGATTTGAAAGTCAGGGGAAAAGCTATAAGAGAAGAAGTGTGGTCAAGATATAGGTTTAATACAGAACATTTACGTAAAAACCAAATCGCCAAGATCGAACAGTGGATAGAGCAAGTACCGGTTATAGGTTTTAACAGCAGTAAGTACGATATAAACTTAATAAAGAAATACCTAGTAGGCGAACTGGCATCAACAACAAAGAAAGTAATGGTCGGAAAACGTGCAAACGCAACAATATTTCTATTTACTCCAGAGTTTAGATTTCTTGATGTAATACTTTATCTAGGACCCGGTGTAAGTTACGATAGTTGGATAAAAGCCTACGAATGCAAAGGACAGAAATCTTTCTTTCCTTATGAGTGGTTCGATTCTCCAGACAAACTGGATTACCCAGGACTACCGGATATAGAGAATTGGTATTCCAAACTATCTGGGAAAATGTTAATAGATGAAACAGAATTAAGTAAATGTCGTAGAATTTTCGAAGAAAATAATATGAAAACTTTCAGAGATTGGTTGAAATATTATAACGATTTAGATGTAGCACCGTTCCTAGAAGCGGTGGAAAAAATGTCTGAATTTTATAAACACAGAGGTGTGGATGTTTTCAAAGATGCGGTAACACTACCTGGAGTAGCTATACAATATTTATTGAGAGGAACCATTAAAGAACAAAAATCTTCAAAGACGATTATACCGGAGGATGCTCTATATGCACCAAAAGAAGAAACATAGGAAATGATGAAGGACGCTCTAGTTGGCGGTCCATCAATAGTATTTACACGATATGCAGAAGCTGGTGTTTCAAATATTAGATCTAATTCCTCAAATGAAATTAACAAACCTTGCAAGGCTGTTTTGGGGTACGATGCAAACGCGTTATATTTATCTACGTTAAATAAAGAGATGCCGTGTGGGAGAGAAAACTATACACCATATAGATACCCCACATAACCCTAAATTTATTAAAAAGTTTTGTAAAAGAGTTTTATCTGGAGACTGGTTTGGGTTTGCGGAGGTGGATATAGAAGTTCCACACACTTCTTAAAAGATTAAGTTTTTATGTAAGTGTCCCCCAAATATTTTATAAACAGAGAAGTAAGAGGTTGATGAAGTTCCCACACAATGTTAAAATATTTGGAAGATACTGGAAGAACTAGAGGAAATGGAAGAAAATTGGTGGGATCTATGACCGCCACTAAAGTATTGCTGTACGCGCCACTGTTGAAATGGTATTTAAAACACGGCCTAGAAATAACTGGAGTTCATCGTGTTATAGATTATATTAGTGGAAAACCATTCGAATGGTTCGCAAAAGAAGTTACAGCCGCAAGACGAACAGGCGATGTAGAACCAAATAAGAAACCAGTAGCCGACATAATGAAATTATTAGGAAACTCGTGTTGTGGAAAAATGATAGAGGCAACGGAGAGACATTTAAATACGACATATACACAAAACGAAACCTGTGTTGACAAAGCATTAAGATCTGCATTCTTTGACGATTTGGAAGAGATAGGAGATGCGTACGAAATATCTTCAAGAAAACCCAGGTGTGTGTAAAGAGACCATTCCATTGTGGAATAGCGGTTTATCAACTAGCTAAATTGAGAATGTTGGAATTTTACTACGAATTTCTAGATAAATACGTAAAAAGAGAAGACTTTGAATTAATACAGATGGATACAGATAGTATGTATATAGGAGTTAGTGGAAAACGATAGAGGAATTGATTAGACTAACTTACTAGACGAGTTTGAAAAAGAAAAAAATAAATGGTTGGCTTGGGATAAATGGAGCGAAAGAGAGCCCGGACTTTTCAAAATGGAATTTAGCGGGGATAGGGCGATAGCGTTATCTAGTAAGTGTTATTTCGTAGAAAAAATTAATATCACTAAAGATAATTTGGAACAAATTAAAATTAATAAAAACTCTGCGAAAGGAATGTCCAAGAGAACTAACAATTTAAATTGGGATAGATATAAACGAGTACTAAGTGAAACTACAGAAGATGGAAAACACATTATAGATGTAGCACAAAATAGAGGATTTAAAATGAAAGACGGTGTTATGAAAACGTACTGTCAACAAAAATTAGGACTCTCGGCATACTACGATAAAAGACGCGTGTTACCAGACGGAATACATACAGAACATCTTTAGTGATCCGGGGGTAGCTGGATGTCAGAAGGCACTATAAGAAGTTCTTCGCGAACAAACCCTCGAGATGGCCCATCATCCAAATAGTAGAGCACGGGCTCATCGGGTTTGGTAATAGATCGATCTAGATGATATACATTGAGAGACACACTGGGATCAGTCGCGCAGGCGGCTGCCACCTTCGAGCTCTCCCGGTTGATAGAGGTACCGGACGTCAATATCTGATGGAAGTGCAATCGCCGATTGCTACTCCTCTAAACCAACGGGTCGCCCGCGCGAGACGGCAGATGGCTTGCTCGTCACCCTTTTAAACTTGATAGCATCTACAGGCTTCTTACCTATCAATCTGGTCACCTCTCCGTTCAGTGCGGAGACCACGGCGGGCAGTCTGGCCACCCACTCGGTCGATCGCGAATGAGGGTTTACAAGTTCTTTAGCGTATTGGTGTCCGAACACAGTTCTCTCAGCCAGGGTTCGATTGGAAGGTTCGTTCCACCGAATCCCCTGGTCACCCGGTGGATGTTGACGCGGCCTTTCGTCTGATAGACAAAACTTTATGGCTTAGACAACTAGATGAGGAGACCGCGCCTATGAACTCGCGGGCCGGGATCGACCTGGAGAAGATTCGGCCATTTGAGAGGACTCCTCTTATATATTCGGGAAAGAGCCTCGGCCACTTCCTTAGACTCTTTAGTGGCCAACGGCTCAGCCCCCTTATAACGACTCGCTACGTCAACGATTGTCAGTGCGTACTTGTACGTCTTGCGACCGACGCGATCGTGAGGTAGAAACAGGAGGTCCGCTTGGTGAACTTGGTTCGGCACCGGCACGTCGAATTTCGGCCGCGGAATATTGTGAGGCGCGGGTAAATAGATCTGCCAGATGGCCTGCTTCTTGAGCCATTCCTTGACAGCGTTTTCTGAAACCTTGGTCGCCGCCGCGAGGTTCTTGATGGCCGTGAGTCCCTTCCAGTAGCCGCGTGGGCTATAGTATGTATTCGACAGCTTGCGCGTAGTTTGGTATCAAGTTTGCGCGTGTTTCATCGTATGCGAAGTATTCTAATATATCGGACAATCTCCAACTGCCCTCGCCAGTTCGTCCAGTAACTGCGTCGTTAATAATAAACCTTTGTTGGAAGTTTCGCTGCAAGCCCCAAACTCGCGTTTGGGTTGGAACAGGAGAGGGGAATTCTAATTCAACACTTGTTGATGGGAGGAATATAACATCTCCGCTTTGCGAAAAGGGTGGCCTCTTTTTCGTCCTGGCGCCACGTCTCGAGAGAATCTCGGGCCAGACGAATCATACTCTTTGCACCAGGTAAACGATGTTTTTGGGCAGTGTAGCCTACATCGATCATAGCGTCATAAAGTTCGTCAACTAACATCGTTCTATATATAATATATATAAAAAAAAAATAATTAATTAATTAATATTTTATATAGTAGCCGACGAGCCCAACCACAACCATTCCCACGACGATGAACGCGATCTCGCGGTCCTTTTGGGCCTCTGACGGTACATAGAAATCTGAAAGTTGGGGCTCGGGATCCATTGGATCGAGACTTTTGTGCGGATATGCCAGCGCGTACTCGCGGTTGGCTTCTTCAACGTTCTGAAAAGTTTGCGCGGCGTGATTTTCGCGGCGAAGCTCTTCATTGACCCAGTCCAGATGGGCGGTTCGTTTTTTCGACCACGCTTCCTTTGCGCTATTGAGTTGTTCTACAGCTAAATCATGGCGCTTACGCTCCTCATCCACGTTCGAGCTTTTCATTTTAGAGAATATAAAGTTGCTACCGCTGAACGCCAATGCGTTTACAAGCGCACCACCTACTATTACTGCGATTGAAGCCATTTATTTCCATATATTAACTGGTAGAATTCCAGCTTTAACTAGATAATCTCGGGTCCAAACTGCGGCCGCTACATCTAAGGTCGCGAGCCCTACGTCTCTCACAGTAAAGTCCAATTTGGGAGCGGTTCCTCCTAGGGCCATCTTTGATAGTCGAGCATACCCGATACTGAAACCCGATATCACCACGGCGTGATAAAGCGCATTCACTAACATATTTTACCATCTTGTTCAGCCATTGTTATAATTATTGCATATAAAATGGGTCGCGATCAATGTTTAAATGGGGCGCATCCAATCGCTATTGGTGTTTCGTAACTTTCTTCTGAACACTGGCTGGTTGTTTTTTCGATAATATGGGGTATTTCCAAACGCACAGGGCACCAACAACTGCCAGACCACCACCAACAACCCAACTCCAATTCACGAATTTGGGTTCAATCGGATTCGCCCAACTCCAACGGCAGTTGGTATTGGGTGACAAATTCAAAGAATTTGAGTGTGCTTCCAATCCAATCTCGATTGGATGAATTGGGGGTGTTGTTGTACTCAACTCTGTCTTCAGATGTTTTGCTGTCTCCGTCCCCGATTGCAACCCCAATCTCGATTGGAGTTTAGCCTCTCGAAGCTCGGCGAGTATTTTATCTTGTTTAACTTTTCGGGTGGCAGCCGCCGCCCGCCCAGCTGCCTGTCTTTTGGGATTTTTTATATGCGGTATGTCATCCAGTGGCGTAGTAACACTCTGGTTCGATTGTGTTGGAGCAATCTGGTTCAACTCCGTCACTCTCGTGGGTGTGTCTTGTGTCATCATTTTCAGGGCTTATAGTTCGTGGGCATATATGTCCAAATTGACAGTGTTTACCCGTGGTCAACGCGGTTGTCAGCGGAGCTAAGTACATTCCAAACTTGTGATAAATTGAGCAGCATGCCGTTCTAAGAGTGTGTCCTATAAAAGGGTCAGTTTCTAGATCATCAATCAACCCGCAGTGTTTGGTATAGGAGAAGCTACTAACGGCGGTAGCGTACAAATGAATAGCCGCCGATCCAAGAGTTTTTGTCATCTCTGCTCCCAATTTGGATTCGTATCGCGCATACATTTTATCGATCTCCGCATCTGACATCTTATCCACCTGAAAAACTGAGAGACGCCTACCGAGATAATGCTCCGATTGTCCCCCAGCAACCAGCGCAGCTAGCCGCTCTCGTCGCGCCGCATTTTCATTTTCATTAGGAGTCGTTGCACTCAACCAATACCAACCCCCGATCCCGATTGCTCTGTCGGATCATTATTGTTGGCAGTCGGAGTTGAGGTTTCTTCTATTAGCTGATCGAGAAGTTCGTCGCAGTTCATTTTTCTTAAAATTAATTTAACTATTCTAACAACTCTCATCACTTTAACATATTGCCAAGCGCACCACCCGATACTTATGATCACCATTATGCTCGCAACAAAGCTAGCAGCGGAGTACCAAATTGTTAACATTGTTAACCATTGTTCAGCATTTGTTCGTATTATTTGAATTCAGCATTGTTCAGCAATTGCTAAGCATTAAATTGTAAGCATTGCAATAGCTTATTACTTTGTAATTTTCCTAATTTTTTCAAAATTATTATTAATTAAGATAACTTTATAAGCAGTTGGTTGATCAGTCTTTAGCAGAAGCTTGGCGTGCTTAGTTTCGGAAAGCATCTGTCGAACCTTCAGGCGCTCCTCGCGCGTTGGGATAACGTCATTCTCTCGAAGAACAGTCATCGAATGAGTCTCGGTCCTTGCAGTGAAAGAGGGCGACCCATTTCGTTTGCTCGCGCAGATCCTTGAGGACGGCGTTGTATTTTTGAGTGGAGATCCATACGCTTTGCCTCGCATGGCGGCCAGAAAATGCGAGCTCGGAGCGCATGTCCTTCTTTTTGGTCATCGCCGCCTTGGCCGAGCAATCGTCAATCACATATAGGGTGGGCTCACCCTGGAATCTTTGGTATAAACCACGCAACCAATCGTGAAGCCTATCACCCGGGTCAATAACGTATACCTCAGGGTCGGTCCATATCCACGGGCGCCGCTGATAAGTATCGTTGTGCCGCACAGTGGGACACAGGATCACAATGTGACGAAAGGCATCGCGGTAGGACTCCTCGAGCAAGTTGAGGATGAAAACCGTTTTTCCACATCCTGTCTGCCCACATATTATGGCAGAGTGAGCATCTCCAATCGTGAATTGGTATTGATTGATAGATTTCTTAATTAATTCTTTAGAATTATCAAAATTATGTATTAATAAATCGTTAGATGATTTTTTTATTAATAAATCGTTAGATGATTTTTTTATTAAATCAGTAGATCGCTGATACGTATCGACCATCTTCGATGTTGAGTTGTGCGTCTGTAATTATATATAAGTACACGTTCAATGGCCCGGCTCCGTCCGCCTCTTTGGTTATCTGGATCGTCACACCCTCACTAGCGTTCTCAACTTGGCGTCCGCTACCGTGTATTTGGTCATCGTCGCTGGCTCGCATGTCTAGCCATAACGCGTATTTGGTATTCAGGAACTCCGCGAGGGAGACGGCCGAGAGGTGCAGGTCTTTTGCAACTGCTGCAACCTCCGGAGAGCGCTTAGAGCCGGCAGCAAACTGCTTTCTTACTTCATCCCACTGCTGGTGCGCGCGAAGACCCGCGCTGTAGAGTTGATTGGGGACTCCCTCGATCGTCACCTCTACCTTCGTGATTTTGGGGTTATAGAATCTGTCGGTTTTTCTAGCACCGAACGCGAACCGAGCATCCTCGAACAGCATCAGTATACCTTTCATTGAGCGGGCGGGTACGTTGACGTTAATATTCCACAATGTGTCGCCTTTGTCTTTCGTCATCTTGCGATGGCGAAGAACTCGGTCGTAAAGTATGGCAACGCGCCCGGCATACTGGGTTCTGATCAATCGCGCGAGTTCGGGCATCGTGACCATGTCGTACTCCAGCGAAACATTATCGATCGTATACGTCGATAACATGTCGCTGGCTATGATAACTCGGCCGTAGTCGTTGAACGTTAGTTCGTATTCGAGGCGGTCAGCCAAAGCGCTCTGATAGTAGGGCATGTGACTCTCCAGCAACTCAAAGTCGAGCGGGATGTAGAAGCGGTTGCCGTAAGCGCCCGCGACCGCGTTGTCACTAGCGTTGTTATCTGCCTTGTTAGCAGCCCCGATTCTAAGTTTGGTTACATTCTTATTTTTGCTGGTGTCAATACCTTGATAGACAGCGTTTTCGAGCTCGTGTGACGTCTTCCACAGGTCCTGATAGCAATGGTAGACGTCGCTGTCGTCGATCGACATCACCTCATTACAGAAATCTTTATCATAGTCTTCTTGACGATTGGCGCGACCCAGGTTCTGAACGACGGTTCGGTCCGCGTCCGTCGACGTTAGCAAAATAGTGAAAGCGAGGCGAACAGTACCCGGCACAATGACGTCGTTAGCTCCGAGGTTGGGGAGCGGACTAAGAGCTGCTGGTTCTGGTCGATCGTCGATGGGTTGTTCGTAATAACGACACTCTGTCTCACGCCTTTTGCCCCGAGGGGCTCACGCAGTCTGCGGTATGGATTGAGTTTGCGACCGTATTGACTCGAAGACATAATTAATTTTTTCAAAATTATTGAAACTATTAAACCCGTATGGTTTTGTCTTTAATACATACTTAATTTTGTAAACACATTATTAAAGATGGCTGATTACGATGCTGACATGGATGAAATCGGCAGAGATGATTATGATGATAAATTCGAGGATTCCATCACAACCTTCGACAAAACACCCCCTCCAATACAATCGCGATTGGAGGAAATAGGTGGCGCTACCACTATTCAAAGTCAGGAATTACTCGAGGGAGCTGTAAACGACTACTACAACAGTTTGGCAGCAGAAAAAGGTCTGGTCCCCTCTGTCGGTCGCGACTACTCCAAGTTCAAATTTGATATGAACGGTAGATTGCGACTAAGAGCAGCACTAAATCTCCCATTAGTTAACACGAGGACCAGAAAACCCCTATCGCTAAACACCCTTGCAGGAAACCGGGGCGGTGGCCAACTCATAAGGAGCGAACTAGGATTTACAGATTGGGCGCGTGGTAAAACAATTATGCCGGCCCACGCTGTAGAGACCCTACAGTCTACCGACGAAACTATAGCGAAGACGGCCACCGCGATAGAAACTGTTGAGCTCAGCGAGGTCCCTCAAATAGCACCGACGTTATTAACACGATGGAGACCACGTTCAGCGTCCAATCGCAATTGGGGGAAATACTCAACGATGACCCACCGTTACCTCTTCGAGAACTCCGTGGACTCGATAAGGCTCTACAAACGGTCCGGGCGAACTGGTCCTTAACCTCTCCAAACTCACGGCGCTGGATGAACATATCGCGCTAGTAGAAAGAAAACTGGAGGAAGCCGGTGACGATAGAGAATCTACCGAGCGGATCGCCGAACGACTGCGGTCTTTGCGGGATGAAAGAGAAGCTCGCTTGGAGGCCGCCTCGGCTAACCGTGAGGCTCTCCACACACAAATAAGTCGGATCCGTGAATCAATCTCGAGGGTCCTGCATGAGGAGACGACACTCGGTGAGCGTCTTCGCACTCTGTTCAGAGAGCAGGGCGTCACGATAGCAAGCATCCTCGTTGCTATCCGGCATGACTAAATCGACCATAGTTCTACTTTCACTGGTGGTGAGGCGCCACCACCCGCTCCACACCAGCACCAGCACCCGCTCCATCCGGTGGAGCCAAGGAGTGGGTTAAAAAAACAACTAAAAGCCCTCGCCAATCTCCTGGCTAAATTAGCAGGAAAAGGCGGCTGCCGCACTACCTGGACTGATCGGAAGTATCGTTTCTTACTTGCTATCTATATTATCAAAAACGGCCGGATGGCTAGCCAAAAATACCTGGGCTTTAATCGTGACAATCGCCGGTCTCCTACTATTCTTCGCCAGAGAGTTCCTACAACCAAAGCGTAAATAATCCGATCGCCACGAGGGTGATGACGAGCCCTATTTCTCCTCCTCGTGTGTTGTGCTTCCAATTTCACCCAATCTGCGATTGGTGTTGATGATTGGTGTTTCTCCAATCGCGATTGGTCTGTTGATGGAACTCGATGGTGCATCCAATTTACGAATTGGTGGTACTGGGTTCGATTGTGTGTCCAATTTACGAATTGGGGGAGGTGTATCCATTTTGTGTTTTATGAAATCGGTTCCACTGTTGAACCCGATCATGTTGGGGGTGCGCTTGATGATATCCGTGTTCACGTTACCGTTGTGGCCGATGATTGGCGGTGGCGATTTACGATCTGATTATTTAACCGTCAACCGGGTCGTCTCGTAGTATCATATTGCTCGGCGCCATATAAAGACCTATTCCAAATACATAGTCTACTGGGGTGCTGGCATTCTGTAAAACGTCTTGATAAATTCTGGATCGCCTTCTCCAGGTCCACCCTAGCTGAGATGGCGTCCTCTACAAGTGCCAAAAATTGTTTTTGTGCATCAAACGCCGTTCCCTGTGCCCAGATAGATAACTGCGAGTTTGCTTCTGTGCGCCGAGGATGGCCAGACGTTACGTGCGAATTGAGTCGTTGACGCGAGTAACCCCGGTCCTGCGTGAACCCTATACCCTTATCTAACATAAATGTACCCACGCGTCCTGAACCTCAGCAGCATGCTGTATGTAATCGACGTGAGCCCGTTTCGGAGGTAACATTTTACAAGAAAACACGCCACAGCACGACCTCCAGACACTTCCGGCCCGAATGTCATAGTCGCGGGGTCAAAATTCCCGGCGTTCCGACTGACGATGTGGTCACCGGAGTGATCGTGTCTAAAATCAGTCTGTGTCCAATTCCCGGACTGGCCGTGAATGAGAACGTCCCCGAGGCCGGTGCTGGTAGGAAATGCTTTCTGTCTCCAGTCCGCGTCTTTTTGAAACGTTAAATTCGTTACACAGTCTTTCAAAGGCCATACGGTCGTATGCGTTGGAAATGGGATCCCAGGCGTCGTCTTGAGGTAGTGAAATACCTAGTTCTTTGAGAATCCTCCTAATAGTATAATACACGTGAAAGTTGTAGACACTTCGGAGCATGACATTCTTGGATGTCAGATGGTCTTTATATGAAACTCCACACCCGGCTGTTGCGCACCATACAGCGAAATTTATTTGGTTCTGCCAAAACTGCATCGGTGTTGCTTTCCACCTGTTTACCACCTCCATCGTAGTAATCTTGGGCAGCCTATATTGTTCAAAGATATTAGGGAAATTGGTGGCAAAGCCACTGTCCGGTCTAACCGTTACGGTTGGGTGTACAAGGGGGTTAACAACGTCTTTTGTGTGTATTTACCTCCGACCGCGTACTTTACATTAGAGTTAAAGCTAAAATGCTTTGGTATCCATTGAAAAGTTATATTATTATGTTTGCTACTATAACTAATGTTTCAAAAAGGGAGTTGTGAACTTCAAAAAATTAATTCAAAAATTAGACAACTGCTGCGGAAAACGCCGGGTAGGCCTTAGATCAATCACCTTCACGGTTGGATGGCAGAATGTGGGGAAGAGCGAAGGGTTTTACTATGTGAATGATGGACAACAATTAGGTGTAAAGCTGCCTCACGGACTGTGGGGAATAAGACAGCTCACAAAGATTTTGTCAATCAGAGCTTGACGGTATAATCAACCTCACAGTATCGAAGGCTACCGGGCTCGCAACAATGACCATCAGCACTGATAATAAGGTAGTGGTCTCCCCGGGGTTGGGTATTCAACTCGGTTTTAGAGAGACATACTCCTCAAACAAAGGAGTGTTTACCCCGGGTGAGTACGTCGGTGATAATCCGGTGGACTTCACCTTCACGAAAACTCTCGGGGTGCACCTTGATCGGGTGAACACATCGTACAACACGGTAGACGGATCCCCCAGCACATTACTGAAAACTGTGCCCGCCAGCGACTGTTTCTATGGTGAGACTGTGACCTTAGACTTCCCACACCCCGAGATGAAAGTTTTGGAATCGGGACACATCCACGAGTTGAAGATTTCTATTCTTGATGATAAAGGGAGAGAGTTGAAGAACGATTACCCGATTTCGGTCGTCCTAGAAATTTCAAATTAATTAATTTTAAGAAAATTACGCATGTTCGTAATATATATTATCAACATTATGAGTATATACGGACCAGGTAGCTCTTCCGATTGGGTGACAAATTCAAATAATTTGGAACCGGCAGAAGGGGGATTCATCCCGACAGAGGGCGACTTTTTAACTACCCAAAAAACAAAGGCTTGATCAATAGAACTATATCGAGGGCCACGGACAAGATTCACAAAAGTCTACTATCACAACTTAGAGAATATGCCCTGGCTGTGAATACACAAAGTCGTGAAGAAACGCATACGGAACTAAACGAACTAGGTAAAAAAATAACCAAATTTAGAAAAGAGGCTCGGTTGGGGATTGATAAAGCCCGAAAAGACCGCCAGGTTGACATTACGGCGGTTTATGATGCGTTGCGCTTAGAAGACTCTCTCAGCAAAGAAGCTACACTTGCTGAATTAGACGGGAAAATAATCGATTTTCGAAAAAAGGCCACGTCGGGTATTGAGAAAGCCCGAGAAGACCACCAGGCGGACCTTACGAAGGCTTATGAGGTGTTGCGCTCAGAAGACTCTCTCATCAGAGAAGCGGCACTTACTGAACTAGATAAAAAAATAACCAAATTTCGAAAAGAGACCCGGTCGGGTATTGATAAAGTCCGAGAAGACCACCAGTCGAACCTTGAGGAGGCCATTGCGGAGGCTTATGATGCGTTGCGCTTAGAGAACTCTCATAGTAAAGAAGCGACACTTACCGAACTAGACGGTAAAATAACCGAATTTCTGAAAGAGACCAGGTCGGGGGTTGAGGGGGTCCGAGAAGACCACAAAGAGGCTATTGCGGAGGCTTATGGGGCGTTACGCTCAGAGGACTCTCTCAACAGAGAAGCGGCACTTACTGACATATACGAAAAAATAACCGAATTTAAAAAAGAGACCCGGTTTGATCTTGATGGAGTCCGAACGGGTATTGAGAAAGCCCTAGAAGACCACCAGGCGGATATTACGGAAGCTTATAGGGTGTTGCTCTTAGAGGACTCTATCAACAGAGAAGCGACACTTACCGAACTAGATGGAAAAATAACAGAATTTCAAAAAGAGGCCCGGTCGGGGGTTGAGAAAGCCCGAGAAGACCACAAGGTAGCCATTGCGAAGGCTTATGAGGTGTTGCGCTCAGAGGACTCTCTCATCAGAGAGGCGGCGGTTGCCGAACTAGATGAAAAAATAACAGAATTTCAAAAAGAGGCCCGGTCGGGTATTGATAAAGCCTTAGAAGGCCACAAGGCGACCATTACGGAGGCTTATGATGCGTTGCGCTTAGAGGACTCTCTCAGCAGAAAAGCGACACTTACCGAACTAGATGAAAAAATAACCGAAGTTTCTGATAAACTGAAACATGATCGTATAGCCGCGACCAAAGCTCTTGAGGAGGCCTCTTATGAGATTCGTACTGAGGCATATAAAACGCAAACAGGGCGCTTGCCGGAATAGTGAAAACAATGAAAACACCAAAACGTGTCATAACAGTTTGGGCTGAGAAGCGGGGCCCATTGGTTGTGGGGCACTATGAATATTCGTTCGGTGCCAAAGCGAGTAATAAATATGGGGGATACACTATGACAGCTGCAGGTGAAGTTATCCAAATGGCGGTCTGCTCGGTTAATGCTAATGGTAAACCTGTGGGCGCGGTCGCGATAAATATTGTAGTAGATGGGGAAGAACGGGGGGTTGGAGTCACTAAAATCTCTGGAGATAGTTCGACGATTGTTTCGTTCGCCGGTAATGATCGAATTAGACTTTCCAAAGGTAGTGTTATTAACTTTGTTACGAAAATCGGTGACTCAGAGAGTTCTTCCACTATTGTCTCATTGTTAATTGAACTTATTGTGTAAATACTAATATATTGAAATAAATTTAAATATGACCGAAATCACCATATCCAACTCTCAATACCACTCCACCAACACTGTATCCAATTGTCAATACCACTCCACCAACACTATATCCAATTAACGAAAGAAGTTTCAGATTTTAGGTTGAATAATATCGTCGCTATGCAGGATATTTTAGTTAGAGAATGTGCAAATAGAAAAAGACACGCTAAAAAATATAAGCGCGCGGCAAAACATAGCTGAAGCATCTAGTACGGTTCTGGCAAGTGTTTCTGTGTTGTGTGGGGCGGGGACTGCTGCAACGCTATCTACAATTGTAATGATTCCACTTGCAGGGGTTTTGAGTGGAATTACAGTTTTATCTGGAACACTTTGTTTGGTATGGTAATTAGGGCGGTGGGTGGAAA
Organism: Conchocele bisecta; assembly: GCA_029237695.1. Classification (NCBI taxonomy): domain Eukaryota; kingdom Metazoa; phylum Mollusca; class Bivalvia; order Lucinida; family Thyasiridae; genus Conchocele; species Conchocele bisecta. The sequence goes on from CM055279.1 coordinate 17,291,821, forward strand.
ACTCGAGAAAAAAAGTAGAAAACATGATAGAATATATCCGTTCTCGCTAGGTCTAAGAAAAATAAGCATCGACGTTATGGTGTCCAAAGCGTTGGCCGATAAGAAAATATCAAATTTAGAGTTTGAATCCGTGGTGGAAGAATGGGGAGATATGAAGAATTAAAAAATGATATAAGGATCAAGGCGCGCGCCACCATGCCCAAAATTGAGTGTACTGATTGGGATAAATTTAGGGTAAAACTTGGAAATAAAGTCGGAGGAAATGTTACAGCACCATTATAAAATAATTTAAAAAAAAAAATAAAAATTCTTAATTTTATAATTTTCCTAATTTTTTCAAAATTATATTGATGCAGTAAACAAATTTACATACCTATACAACATGTGTTTTTCACTGAGAATTACAAATTCAGTCGAGTATTACACTGTACACACCGTCTGTGTAATTGATACACTCGGCTCTGTTTACCTTGGCTATCAATTTACGCATGGTTCATAACCCGTGTAATTGATAATTGTACAACACTAGGTAATGTTTATCATAACAGCCTTCGTGGTCGTGTGGTTAAGGTGATAATCTATAGAGACGAGGGTCGTGGGTTCGCGCCGCGGTTGGAGCTAAACATTTTTATTTATTTATTTCTATCCCTACAAATGTGGTCGCTATGGTAAACAACTGCATGACAACGGCGTTCGGAGTCCGACCGCTTGAAATGGGCAGACAACTCCGGCCGGTGTCATGACACGATCTTTGACCTTAGCAGGTTCATGGGGATAAATGGACACGCGGTTTCAGGGAGATGTTATTTGTCTTAGCATCAACATTGCTGTTCAATAATATTTTTTTCAATTTCTTTATAAGCGATATCGTAGAAATGTATATTCGTAAATAAATCGTTGGGTTTTAACAATTTTATATAATACACCTTAGTTTCATATCCGATACGCATTATCCGTCTTAATGTTTGTATTTGCCTCTTGTATGGTTGACATAATTGCCGGTATAATATTGTAAATGCAACGTTTTTATCGGAGCGTAATAAATTACGCTGGTATTTCATATATTCGATATCGCCTAGTGTTCTCATTTTATAGAATTTATATACAGGATTATAATCCCCCATAAGATTCATAAATTTCTTCAACACAGTTATTAAAAATTTTCAATTCCAATTGTATTGTATTATCCATTTTCTCTAATAGTTGGTTTTTTTTCTGTTCAATAATTTCCAATTTCTTCTAATAATTTTCCAATTTCTTCGTTAAAAGCGATATTGTAGAAACGCATATCCGTAAACGAATCTTTGATTTTAAACTGTTTTATAAAATTAGTTTGATAATATTTCGGTAGTGTTTCTACGATCCTATTGATACTATTTAGTCGCTTCATTACATAAATTTGAGACTTATACCGGCGACATAATTGCCGGTTTAATATTGTAAATGCAACATTTTTATCGCAGCGTAATAAATTACGCTGATATTTCATGTATGCGATACCACATAGTATTGTCATTTTACCGTGTTTTAATTTTAAACTGTAGAAACAGCGGCGTAAAATTCTTCAGCAAGGTCATTATACAATTCCAATTCGTTGCGTATTTTATTATCCATTTTGTTATAATATTTTTATTATAACCTATTAAATTTATATGTTCAATTGGACGTGAAAAAAACATAAGGTATTTATGACACCAATATAATTGGACTACAATTCGACATCGTCGAAATAAATTAGCTATATTGGAGGAGAAAAATGGGGTGTTGGAATATAAACTATCACTCGTGGGCACATTGAAATAATTATTTTATCATAAATTTACTGTCGGGAAAACATTATGTTGTTTTTTTCACGACCAATTTTTCGTGGTTGGTGGGAGACAATTTCCTCGTTAACCAATTTTTGATTTTTCGGGGATGGTGGGGGTAGTATAAAGGGTTATAAATGATGCCACCGCAGGTGGTATCATTTTGACTCCCTTTATACTACTCATAGAAAAACAAATATTTTCAGCCCTGACATTAGAATAACCCGACCTGATGCCAGGTCCATACCACACCAGTCACTTGGCCCCTTCCCGTAAAGTAGGATTACGGATGATCGTAATACTCATATAAGGGGTATAACCAGATTCAACTGTCACATACAAGAATTCCAACGACGTACGTGAGGGCCAAACCAGGTCTCCGTTCGGGATTCCGGTAAGGATGAACCCTGATCGTTAAATTACCCATCGCATGCTCCCACCTGCAACCCACCAGCATATATTTGTAGATAGACAGATGTAAAAACACACAATAACTTGACAATAATAATTACAAAAATCATTTTTAGCAAATTTAGCCCTTTCAACCTTACAGACCGTAACATACACATTTGCAAACATTGTTGATCGAGATGAATCGGCTCCTAACGAGCCGTCAAATCCGTAATCTGCAGTGTTGATTTGAGACATACATGTACCCCTTTTTCAATTAATGAAAAATTCCAAAATTAACATGGAAGAGACCATGTTTGTTTGTTTGTTTGTTGGGGTTTAACGGCCTATCAACAGCTAATGCCATTTAAGGCCGGGTCAATGGGTTTAGTACTAAATCCCATATATTACACGTACACGTACATGTTCAAGTGCATATGGGGTGGGAGGAAACTCCCAAAATCAGAACTGAATATTTACAATAAAAAAACTATGCATTCAGCCCTGAAATCAGAATAATCCTGATCTGATGCCAGGTCCTCACCGCACCAGAATCACTTGGCCCCCTCCCAAAAGCAGTAGGATCAGTAATAATCTTACTACTTTTATAATGGGCAATAACACAATTCAACGAACAGACCATATTATATATTTCGGTGTGAAAGGGTTAAACAAGCTTTTAGGCACATTGATCACACAGAAGGTAGGATTTCATAGAAATACAAAGCATATAGATTGACTTAAATATTGTCGCTTTAACCACAGGTGGAAGACTTTGACCTGTGACACAAGTAAATGCCCATTGAAAAAATGTCATTACCCCATCCACTTGGTCTCGAACAGTACTATGTTCTATTTATATAGACTATTTACATTTTGCTTTGGCTTATATTTAAGGGTGGGAATTGGCTCGAACACCTTCCATTCCCGGAATATTTATATTTATTTATTTATATACGTACTGTACGAGACCGAGTGGGTGGGGAATATAATTTTGTAATGGGCCTTTTTTTGTGCACAGCTCATTTTAGACCAGGTTAATTGGGTCGAATTCCATATTTTACCTGTTGTAATGGGAGAAAAATCCCAAAATCAGAACTGATTTTGTTTGTTTATTGGTGTTTAACGGCCTATCAACGCTAAGGTCATGTAAGGCCGGGCAAACGGGTTCAATCCCGTTTTAACCTGCTTCATTGGAGGGAAAATCCCAAAATCAGAACGGAATATTTACATCGATAAAATATATATTCAGCCCTGTAATTAGAATACCCTGACCTGGTGCCAGATCCATACCACACCAAAGTCACTTGGCCCCTTCCCCTAAAATAGGATTACGAATCGTAATACTCACATAAGGGGTATAACCAGATTCAACTGTCACATACAAATATGAGAACTGACTATTTACATAATAAATATATATTCAGCCCTTAAATTAGAATAACCCGACTTGGTGCCAAGTCCTCACCACACCAGGGGCCCGTTTCACTAAACTTCGTACGACAAAAATGTTCGTAAGTGCAAAATTATGATTGCACATTAACAATGTTTTCTTGTAAACAATTATTGGATTTACATGTGTTGAGCAAAGGCTGCATATCCATCAAATTAAATTTTCAGACGTTTCTAAATTTGCACTAACGAACATTTTAGTCGTACAAAGTTTAGAGAAATTTATGTTTCGATGTATATGTATAGACACCATTTGTTTATCTATAGAGTAATACATGTACATGCTAGTGATAGAACGATGAATAATAATTTATGAAAATTACTTCAATTCTTACATAGAAAATAATCAATGAATTAAACATACACATTAGAAGTATTACTACACTACAACATATACTACACTACAACATAGTATTGTGTATTTGTTTCAGTTATAAATACATGTAGGTATACCACAAATGATTTATATCAACCAAACACACCATTTTATTGGATTAAATTCCAGGACAATTGTAATTTATTCTACTATATACGGTACTATCATAGTCTATGATAAACAGGGGAGATAATTTGGTAGAAAATTTGCGAAAACAACATAAGCATCGATAAAGATTAAATCATTGAGAGGAGACTAAATGAAGAAAATCTAGCTAAATAAAGCAAAACATTACATGCATGACTTAGAGATAAAAATTTTGATAAAATACTTGATGATGAAAAAGAGCCTACATAAGTTATACATATACAGCGAAAAATATGCAGGCATTGCAGGGCTCCAGTTAAGGTGCGTAATTGGACCAAAAATTCCGGGTATTTTTCTTATTTCTTCACGAAAAATGGCAAGTTGGCATAGAGACACACGTAAGTAAATAATTAGGCAGGCAAATGTATCTATCAACATATTTCAAGTTTGGTATAAATTCATTCATTACTACTAAGACAATTTTCTTCAGTACTCCTCAAATAGTAGGGGGGCAAGCACCCATAAAATAAATTCTGTTCAACCCGAGAGAGCAAAAGCAACGACTACTTTAAATTAATGCATTATATCATACTGAACACGAATCCGATGTCGGTCAATCAAATCAGGTGGGACAAGGTCATTTTTTGGTCATTAAGTGCATATGGGTCAATTTGAGTGCAAAACTCACTCTATTTTGATAATACAATATGTACTTGCATAACGTTACAGAACTATCCGACACAGTATGTTTCATTGGTGATTATTGTTTTATGAGGCATTTACGAAGAAATTCTGTTTGTTCGGACGTCTCTATCGTTGAGAGTATCAACATATTCAAGATGGCTTCCAAGCATCAATATTTAGCTTGAAATGTGTACTTATTTGATGAATGAAAACAAACAGGCACTTGTATTTTGATCGGACGGACGCAGAAAAAACTTTGGATACCATGCATTAACTTTAAACATAGATGGAGGCTATCAAATCCATATGAATCCAAGATGGACGCCAAATATTCATTAAGACCAGGCAGCATTATCTACACTGTGATGGACCATATCTTGGTACTAAGCTAGATATGAATATATTAGTTTGGTGTTCATCTGAGATGCGATATTAACAATATAGATCAATATTTATGCTCTTCTTAAAGAGCGTGTTTAATTAAAAATGGCCGCCATATTTTCCAAAAACTCGTTATTGAATATAATGTTTACTTTTGCTTTACGTCTGTATACTACTGCATTCTGTTAGGCGGTTGAATCAGTACGTTGGACACACTTGATTTTGACGTCATTTGTCATTTTGTGTATTCAAAATGGTCGCTTCATTTAGGCTATTTTAATATAGTGTGGTACAGATCGCTGATAATACACTTGGTGATGCTCGAATTAGGTTACACTCGTTGTAGAGTCAGACTATTTAAATAAATGTATTGTTTGTTTTACATATTGTATTTTATTTAGTCTTACGTTATCATATACGTTGTAAATTGCACTATAATGCCATTTATGTATACACTATGTATTGCGATTGGTACATATGCTATTGTTCGGTCATGTTCGCATTACAGTCAGATATTATGTATATGTAGCTGTTATATGCTGGTGTGCAGCTAAGTAACATGCCATTTCAATCACATTAGACTTAATTATATCCAAGAGTGAACAATTCATGTAAAATATAACACTTATCAAATAGTATGTATTACAGTATCTGTTTCCGTGAATAAATATCCATACATTCACAAGTGGATATACCCATATGCAAGTGGATATACCCATATGCATACATTTAAATTTCACTGAAATATTTAATAATTGTCCCAGATAACCATACGTCTGTATAAGGCAGATCAGCATATTCTATTTCAGCAAAACTTTCCGCATGACTGCTTGTATAAAAATCATCGCTGATAAATGGAAATATATTCTCAATTAACATATATGCTCATCAACAAAAGTCCCGTCTCCTGCATTGACAGCAATATTGACAGCGTCTATGCGTGTCACATATATAAAACATAATATGCTGTAGCGAATGCTCATGATTCACAGGCCTCAGATCAGCTATGTGTCAATGTTTAGCTTTATACGTTTCGCTTCCAGGTTACCTCAAACCTAGTTAGTTGAAAATCCAGTCACGGGAATTGCGGTTTTGTACTGAAAAGTGGTTGTTTGGTTGATTTGTGTTCATTATTTATCCATGAATCGCAATTTCAACTACCCAAATACGTACATGTGAAAATAATTGTCTCTGTTTGGTCTCTAACGATCTTAATTATATGTTGTATGTTGGTGTGTATATACACGGACTATGGAACTTTCTGATAAACTTCTATATTAGCACAGAATAATCAACAATGTTCATTTCAATACATTTATAGTATTATATATTATATTACACATATGCTTGTGATATAATAATACACATTTATGAGACTTACACATACCATGTAAGGATATTATATGACTACAACATATATGATTACAGTGAATGGTATTCCCCAGAAACGGTGCCCTTCATAACTGCGATACATATACATACATTTGTTTTCAATATAGATTGCATTTTGACCGCATAATACATTTTATAACTTTTATTCTTTCTATGTACCAAACAATCTCATGAATGACCTCAACATATGTTCCATCATGAATTCACAGCATATTGATCTCGATAGCATCATAGTTTAATATCCATACTTATGTGACTCACAAATACTGAATCATTCAATCCTTCCTATTTACATAGCACATGCCTACCTGTAAATGACTTCTTCATATTATAGGTCATCACAACGCGATTGTATTGTTAAAAAACACAGCATACGCCGTTTATGAATTGAGATGTAATGGTCTGGATGACACAATACATTGCGCATGGCGACCGGCATATAACTACTTAAATGACACGTCATACAATGGGCAATAACACCATTATATGTCGTATATAAACTGAGATTCGATGACCATGAACACACCATTGACTCTACATATATACGATAAGTATGTAAATATATGTTATCATTCCCAAATTTTCAAGTAATTCATTATGTCTCTTGCTACACCGACAAGCACACTCGCACGTCCATATGCAGTGTTTCAAAGTTATTGGTATTCCATGTTCATGTTATGTCGTCAATATTACCACTTTGTTAAAATAATAAATGTGTCGATAAATACTTTTCAAGTATAAATGGTGGAAATATAACGTATGCAAATGCATATCAGTGTCTTATATAGCGCACTAATGGGGACTTTCGCATACTACTTATATGGCTGAAGATGCGATGGCATGGTCTTCGTTTTCATATTCAAAAAGCTAAACATGCCTCTTCGCTCGGTAAAAAAAAAACGCTGATTCATTATGTGGGAAGTGAATAATCGTAGTTGTTTCGTAGCCAGTTAAGTTCAAAATTCGTCAACTTCCCTTTGATATGTCAATCGCTTTGCCTACCCTGTCGTGTACCGCATTAATACATTGATTATCGTTTTACATAGATAGATAGTAGGCTTCTTCATAATGGAAAATGACACAATATCCGCATCCGCATGGAATGTACCGGTATCTCATGGTTTCGATGTATGTAATAGACCCGCAACCAGACTTTTGTGAAGCAATGAGTCTTTTCGAGGGTTTTAATGGCCCGATGCGGCTATGGGGGTACGGGGCCATGCTCTCCCAGACAATTATGAAATACAGATGGTCTGAAATACTATTTTATACATTCTCAGCAGAAATTGAGCACATACATGTAATACGACTCTCCTGCTTGCATCAATATTATAAAATGAATACGTATTAACAATCATTCTTATTTTAATGCATGAAAGAGTGGACATCAAGGCACGACGAGGGAGGTTGGGGAGGAGGTCGTCCGACCGCACCGACCCCTGGTTACGGACCTGTTGCAGATATAAAATGCAACATTGGTGTTCATGGTCGTGTTAAAGATAACATGATAGAGTTCCGGTTTAATGTTTCATGGCTTTAAACGGACTATCGACAGCTCATTTCATCTGCATGGATGGGGGCGTGTAACTTAATATTTGCATACAACTTCCATCCAGCCCCGACATTAGACAAACCGGATCTACTGTCAGGTCTTTACCACAATATAGTAACTTCCTCCCTGCCCATAAACGTAGTAGGATTATCACTGGTCGTATTACTCTTATAGCGGGGTTAGCCGGATTCAACTCTCGCCTACAAGAGAGTTGAACATGCGAATAAGGGCCAAGCCAGGGATATCAACTCACCATCGTTAATGATATAATAAATTACCATTCACATGCTCCCAACATGCCACTGTATTATTGTCAACATGTATTCAGAATTATGTTCCACTTGAAATCCAAGATCGTGACTATGTAGTCGTTTACTAACCATTACCATGTTACAGCTAGGATATATTGTTATCCATGAGTTGTACCAATATGTTTTTGATAGCTCATATTATAAATCTACGCAATATAGTAGCCATCTTGGTAACTAAAATGGCGGTCATAAAATATCATTCTTTATGTTGTCATCGGAAACACAAAAACATTGATTTTATGGTGTGGCATATGCTATGTCGTTGACGACTACCCTACTTAATATAGATGTGTCAGAATTGTGTCCATGTTGGCGGCCATCTTTAATTTATCTTCGTTTGCGGTGATAGATAATGCGGTACAGTTTGGAACACAATCCTCGCACTTTTAAAATATTACAAATATGATTTCCATTTATGTTTCATTTCTTTACTACTTTGTCGATCAACAGCGCCTAAGAGCTTAAGCGATACTTAGCGGCCATCTTCAATAATCCAACATGGTCAAATAATAAGTATATTAGATGGACTCATTCATTTTTGCAAAGAACACATTCAATAATATTAAAAAATGCAAACAACTGAAATATAAATGTGTATTAAAGTGTAGCTATATATTTTTGTTATTCCACACACATTTGCTCCACGTCTGGGTGAATATTTGGCGGCAATCTTATATGTATATGAATTTGTCAGTGGTGAATTGTTTTTTATAAGTTATCAAAATGTATTTGTATGTATCTAAACGCATAATGTAAGTACCAAACGCCATATAATAATAAAGTCAGAATATATTTAAGACAAACTGTTGAAACCTGGCGGCCATCTTGAAAATCGCAAAATACACACCGGTCTTAACCACCATACAAGCGAATCGTCTCATATATGTCCTAAGGAAGAATATTCAACAATAATTTAAACAACTTTATCTGACATTTGAAGCATGATATGCACGTACATGTCCATCTACTGATATAACGTATGTTTTTGAACTCATTTGACCTCTTTGCACTTAATGACCTCAAAAGTGACCTTGTCCCACCTACTTTGATTGACCGACACCGGATTCATGTTCAGGAATGAATGATGTATCAATCTAGCATAGTCGTTGCTTTTGCTCTCTTGGGTTGAACAGAAATCGTTTTTAAGCCACTTCTCTTCTAAGTGCCCCTCCACTAAAAGATATACATTATGAACACTTATTTAAACTGTCTCAATGAGACATTTCAAATGAGTGATCATAAGGTATAGTGCAGAAATAAGGAAAACAATTATGTGCTTAAATTGTCAATCAAGACATTCAGCATCTGGCTAGAATTTGTGTTAATCACTATATACAACAAGGTGCATGATCACGTGGTTACACCAATAACAATGGCTGAACGTGTTCAAAGTGTGCCCACTACAAAGTAAGTATTATTTGCTGTGTTCCTTAATAGGCAATGGATTTTGATGAAATATGGTGCAGTAAACGCGTCATCATGAGCTGCATTTGGTGGTCCCTGGATTTCATCACATACTTATGTTGTTTTTGCCTAGAATCTTCGCAAACACAACAGAAGTTTGGGCCAATGTACTGAGACCACCAAATGCAGCTTAACAAGACGCATTTGATAAGCCATATTCATCAAAATCTGTTACATAATAAGGACAAAATAAAGGAATACGGACTTTGAATCGGAGGGCTTCTGGAAATTTCAGTACTTGTTGTTGTTGTAACCACGTGATCATACACCTTGTACAAGGCAATTAGCAAAATTGTCAATTTAAACGAACGTGTCACCAACATCCTTTAACATTTGTGTCACAATCGGTTAATTGATTGACGTGGGTCATATGCCAAACAATGCACCATCTCTGGGCACACATTGTGGCCAAATATCAAATTCGGTGAAGCTGTTCATGAGTTATTGAAAAATGAAAGGTGTTACTAACACATGTACGTAAATTGACAAACGCTATATTCCCTCTTGCCTATTGGAAAGTGAATAATAACTTCATTAAAGTTAATGTAAGTTTTTCTGATTATTGTGTCTTCGTGCATCAGGCATGTGCCTTATCCAATAGTTTGCCATATTAAGTTTGCCATATCACATAGTTTGCCATATTAAATAACAATTAGTTTGCCATATAATATAGTTTGCCATATCAATTAGTTTGCCATATCAAATAGTTTACAATGTCAAGGAAATAGTTAGTCCTTTCAAACAGTTTGCCATATCAAATAATTTGCCATGTCTAAAAGTCATATCAAACACATTGCCACATAAAACAGTTTTCCTTATCAAAGAGTTTGCCATATGAAGTAGTTTGCCATGTCAAATAAATAGTTTCGCTTTTCAAAGAGTTTTGATATATCAAACAGTTGCCATATTTAACAGCTGCCATATTTAATGATACATTAATTCAATTTTCCTGAAAGACAATTTTTTCAATGACTTGTTTTGTTAATATATACATATATCATATATTTTACAGAACTCCAGATAAGGTGTGTATTGGTGTATTTTACGCACTTAATTTAGCAGACTATGCATTGATTATCAAAAGTGGGAATACAAAAAACTCACAGAAATGTGAAAATACGCATTGATTTTCAAATTGAGTAGTGAAACTACTGTAATAAAGTTGAAAATTTACTTAGTTGAGCTGCAAAAAGCAAAAATTGTTGTTTTGTTTGTTTATCATTTGTTCCCAATTTAATAAGGCAGAAATACATTTGTAAAAGTAAAATACACATTGAATTTGAAACATGGGGGTATAATAGTCTTTAGATACAAAACTTATACTATACAAGACTAGTCTGCACTGTAATACTTTTCAATAGTTTTTTGAAGTCGTGTCAAATTTTGACGCTCCACAACTAAACAAGGCTAACTGTCGTTTACAACAGTGTAGTTTCAGATCAACATGACTATTCCTGTTTTTAGTATCTGGTTGCATAAGGTTAACTAATTCCAGTAATTCTATCTAGTTTTCTAAGATTTCCTATCTAATATTTGGTCCAGTAATTCTACCTGATTTTCTAAGATTGTCATTTGCTGGTTTTATCTGGTTCGGCGGTGATGGACGGTTTCCTTAGTGATGGTTATTATTATTGGACGGCTGCTCAAAAAATATAAAATCATGAAAGACAAAAATATCAATACATGTATTTTAACTTTATGTAATAATGAAAGGAAATGAAATAGTTTACATGGTGATTAGGAAATTACATTTATTCAGCCACGGAAGCAGTATCATGTCCGCTGAGGCATTTGATCATAAACACGCATTAAGTATGTAACCTTGAGCTTGGAACTACTGTCTGTGGAACTGCTGTCTGTTTCACGAAACCTGCCCAAATTTTACGGCCATATAAACAATGCAAAAACGATATTTTTTTCGATAATATTAAATTGCATCAAAATTTAAGAATGAGCGTTCTTTTTATTTCCTGAAATTCGGTCAAATATTGATTTTATTACGAAACATTAATTTGTCTATGGGAATTTAACATTGGGGAAACGAAGGTGGAGGAGCTGTGGGAGGAGTCAAACAATTTGGAAATTGACTCCGAAACCTGGCTAGATAGCTTGGAAATGATCTAACTAAGAAAACAAAAGTTAAATTTTGAAAATCAGTCCAGTATTACTGAAATTCTAAAAAATGTCCCCATGTTAAATCCCCATAGACATCTTCACTCTGTGAAGATGACTATGGGGATTTAACATGGGGAAATTGTGTTTTCGCAATAAAATCAATATTTGACCAAATTTCACGAAACGAAAAGAAGGCACGTTCTTAAATTTTGCTTTTATTTAATATTATGACAACACATTGTTTTTGCATTGTTTATATAGCCGTAAAATTTGGGAAGGTTTCGTGAAACAGACAGTAGATGGGGTCAGTGAGTCATGGATCTTTCACAGCATGATAGAGAACCATCAGGAGAATGCATGTGCGAAATAAAAGACGATATAATTAAATGTTGTCGGCTATTTTTCAACTATTTATAGCCCACAAGTTGCCCAGCATGCAAAGAGTTTTAAAAACACTGTAACACAGTCTGCTAAAAGTGAAAGTGAATGGGTTTAACATCCCAGTAACAGCGAAGGTCATACAGAGACGGGACCTCGGGTTTGTATCATCTCGAACACCAGTGGGATGGAAATACTATAGGAATGAATGGCCTTTTTGTGGAATTTATCGGGGTATAAACTTGGAAAAGTCGCGGGAATACTGGACGAAGGCCGGAAGGCCTCGTCCAGTATTCCCGCGACTTTTCAAAGTTTATATCCCCGATAAATTCCACAAAAAGGTCATTCATTCCTTATAATTCCAGCATTTGAAATAAATTCATCAGGAAAATGTGTTTATTTTATGTTTTCTTAAGAATTATTTTAACTGCGCCGGACGGTTACGGAAAGTAGTTCGGCATGGAGTTTACTGGGATATAAATTTTGGACGGAGACTTGCAACGGACTAATCAAATGTTAGGGAATTGTGTAAACATTTTTGTGCTGGAATTATTATGAAATGGGGCGAGGATTTAACCTGATCACTGACAAAGTTACAGGGACTAAAATTGGTCCTAAAGAAAGAACATGAGAACATACTTTGGTAGCTAGTCTTGCAGTGGGTACTCACAACAATTACAACCATCATAGATATACATCATATGGTACATTTTGCACTAATATAAGGAATCAGTAATTTAGTATTGTCACTCCATCATTTCTGAAGCAATTGGGTATTTTATGATTTTAATTGGGTAAAATAAAATCACACTACTGTTTACACATCAGCAGACAGCAATTATTGAATAGTTTGCTTCGAAATGAAAACATGTCTTGGCATTTCATTAGAATTGTCTCCTTGGAAAATAATAAAGATATGCTATATTTGTGGTATGTTTATTGTTTTCTGCAGCATGATTAAGGCACCACAAATTTTGTATTGCTTTTTGATACTCGCTACTTATTATTTCAATTGGGTTAATTTTAATTGGGTATTTAAGCAAATACACACCTTATCTGGAGCTCTGCTAACCACAATAAACAGATAAAGTAACCATTTTGGCATACAATTGTGTGTTGCTGTATTACATCATCATGAATTAATGCACCAACAATCGGGGAACTGATCTGTAGTCGTCACAAAACCTGAAAACATGTCAAAGAAAATCTAATATATCGTGGTGTTCAATATAAGACAGACACGTGAGTTTAAACTCGGGAGGACATAATGAAACTAAGGAACATAGAAAAATGAAACAGAAAACTAAAGAGGAAGGAAATAAAACAAGAATAAATGTTTAATCCTTTCGCCCAGATATATATAGCATGATCTGTTCCATTAATTGTGAAGTATTCAATTAGTTAAAACAGGGGTATAGTTTGAAAATCATAAAAATATAATTGTATTCACAAAAACTGCATATCCTGGTGAGACGGTTCGTTACAAGCCGTCTCATCAGGATCTACAGTGTTTGCAAATGTTGGCTTTATGGTATACAGGGTTGAAATGACAGAAATGTGTTTAACAGAACTAGTATTGGGAAATGCAGGTGAGACAGTAGTATTAGAGGGTGTAAGACTACTAGAAGTACTACTAAAACATAAAAGGACTGTTAAATTTGTTGGTATTTTTGAAAGCAAGGATTGTGTAATGCGTATTGTGTTTTTTTCTTTGAAAGCGAGGAGTGTGCTTCTGCTTATATAAACAAGATAAAATTGAATGGGAAACATAAATAGCATAGCCATATATTATACAACTTACACAACACACATATATACAACTTACACAACACACATAGCTCGTACACCCAGCCACCAGACAATAATTGCATTGGCACAAACAACATTTATCGGTACATTCCTGAATAACTAAACTCTCAACGAAAGATTTAATATCATAACCATTTTTGTGTATCACAATAGGCACAATATAATTTGTACAGGCATAGAAAACAAACATTACAAGCATGTGTAAATTCTTATATTTTACTTTCTCAGTCCTGTGCATGTAAGCTGATATTTACAAAAGATGGAGATGTATTGGCACGACATTCTTTCTTACGAGAAGTCTTTTTTGTACACCCATATCAAGTATTACTTCAAGTGAAATGCATATTTTATTTCCGAACTGTCAATAGAGAAGAACGTGTGCACCCAGTAATAGTTGTTTCGTCAGTTTGAGGTTGAATTAATACTAAATTTGTGTTATTTTTACACATCACCTAAGCAAACACCATATCGGCATAAAGAACAGACAGCCAGTGTTCACTTATTAGATAGTCAAGTCATATTACATCTTCACTCCAGACTGTTACCATACATGCATCAGCATTTGAGAACAAACTGCACCCGGAAATAATAATTACTATTGCCCAGGCCAGAGGCCCGTTTCTCTAAACTGTGTATGACTAAACTGTTCGTAAGTGCACATTTAGGATCATCTGGAAATTTCAATTGAAGGATTTACATGTAAATCCAATAATTGTTGACAAGAAAACATTGTTAATGTGAAATTTACAGAATATCTTAATGTTGCACTTACAAACATTTTAGTTGTACAAAGTTTAGTAAAACGGCCCCCAGTTTCACACAAAGAAAAATATTTTATGCAATTGTAAGCATGTGATAATTTCCGCTTATTAAGGTATGTGTGCTCTTTATGCTAAATATGGTATACTCCAAAAGCCACATATGTCGGTGCGATTATAAAATACGTCCTTACCCTGTTATTCACATAACATATTACTCCAAATAGGCACCATATTTACTTCGATTTGTGCCAGCGCATGAAATTGTCTGCCTTACTGCATGTGATGGTTTTCTGATTGCAATGATCCAAAACTTATTAAATAGATTTCAAAGATCTGATACGTGGCTGCGATTTGAAAAATGGGGCTTATGGTATTTGTGACCAGTGTAGCTCCTGATCAAATAACACATTCCTGTAGCCCTATAACGATCTATATTGCTTGCTAGAAGCATGTCGGGTGTTTCATGGATGGAATGGTGACCGGTGCAGATCCTGATCAGACTGTGCGGATGCACAGGCTGATCTGAATCTACACTGGTAGCAAAACACACAGTCCCATTTCTCCTGTCTCAGCAACATCTATATTATCACGTAAGAACTTGATAACATTCCAGATCGTTTCCATATAATTATCACCGAAATACGGAGATAGAAAAAATCAGACAATTCCATACACTCGACGGCTTACAACCAATTTGGAGACACATATATACAGACAAACTCACACCTGTGATCATCACAAAAATGCTACAACTACACATATAGAACATACAGACAGCAATATTAAGACAAAAAGTACAAAAGCAAAATGTTGCGCTTCCATGTATATACCAAATACATCTAATGAAAAAATCAAGGTGTATGTAGATAGTAAAATATAAATGCAACCTATTTTGATTTTCTTGGACACTATGATAAACTAGCGGAAGATTTGTTATTTTTATTGTTATCATTATAATATTATGCATACATCGTCATTTTTAAAAATTGATTTCTTACAGTTCAACCATTAGTGACTGGGTCGTACCACTAAAATACTGGATTCGCTATGCTCACTCGTTTGACAAGACAAATCACTTTTCAAACATATATTCATTCTCAATCAAGAATTTCCTTGATGATAATAAGACTATAAGAATTACACTGCATGCAGATTGGCGAGACGGTTCAAATGAGTGGTAGCCATATATACCTCCGTGCATGATTAAGATACTTATTGTCATGTCTCGTGTGAATATTTATGTAGCCTTAGCGTGCAATGTGTTAACCAATGTTACCAAAGTCAGTGACCATCATGAGACAAGGGGCCTAATAATTCTGCTTCTGGAAAGCGAATTTTGTGCTATATATATTTTATGAAATGGGCTACAACACAGCATAACAAAGCTGTCATGTGATGAATAGCACACACAAGTCATATGTAGACATGTTTATCATGACAAGATGATGAACTCTGTTGATTTTCTCTGACTTAACTCCCCTTAGCGGCTATTCTTTATATGTGTTTACAAACAGTGTATATGCAATTGAGCCGGCCAATAATTGTTATCTTTTTTAGAGAAAAAAAGACACCTTTTGTAAATGGACTAGTCTTAAAGTGACGATCGGATTGGTTGGAAAATTAACATATGGTCAATTCCAGATATTTAGGTTGTTGCTGTTGTTGGAATAATTGTATTTGTGAGCAATATCAGACTGATGAACACACGCAAATGCATGACGAACATTATCGTACAAATTACCGTATTTATTTTAAACGCAGGTTGTCCAGTTTAGAGATTTTCAACTATAATTATAGCTTAGCATCATGAACAGACATCAGAAGTAGACTAAAACGAAACCCATCATTAATAAGTCAGAGCTCCAGATAAGTTTTGTATCTGAAGAGCACTATATCCCCGTATTTCAAATTAAATGCGTATTTTACTCTTAAAATTGTATTATTGATTGTCTTCCTATAGGGAACAAAGGATAAAACCAAATTTATTTTTTTTTAATTTCACTTATTTGAGCTGCAACTTTATTACAGCATTTTCACTACTCAATTCGAAAATCAATTCGTATTTTCACATTGCTGTGAATATTTTGTACTCCAACTTTTGAAAATCAATGCGTATTCTGCTAAAATACGTGCATAAAATATGCCAATACGCACCTTATCTGGAACGTTGATAAGTTCAAAGATCTTTGTTTTGTCACAAGATTTACAGAGTTTGTATATTGTTCGTGTTTAATGGCATATCAACAGCTAAGGTCATGTAAGGCCGGGCAAACGGGTTCAATCTCATATTTAACTTGCTGCATTAGGGGGAAAATCCCAAAATCAGAACGGAATATTTACATCGTAACAAAAAGTATACTCAGCCCTGAAAGTAGAATAACCTGACCTGGTTCCAGGTCCATACCACACCAAAATCACTTGGCCCCTTCACCTAAAATAGGATTACGAATAATTGTAATACTCACATAAGGAGTATAACCAGATTCAACTGTCACATACAAGAATACCAAATACGTACATAAGGGCCAAACCAGGTCTCCGGTTGGGATTCCGTTAAGGATGAACCCCGATCGTTAAATTACCCATCGAATTCTCCCAAACAACCACCACCGCCTATCGGAGAAGGGATAACAACAACACTCAAAAGTGAAGTGAAAAAATTGCCTTGGCACCAATTTACAGAAATGTTCTAACACCTACATGTATCTGGCTTACAAAGGGAGGTAACCATCTCGGTGGAGCCTTTACAATAGAGGTCGTAGTTTGTGCCCGCGATGTAACACACGATCACCGACATCCTCTGTAGGCTGGACGAGAACGTGAACTGACGAACTATACCGATCTCGTCTCCCGGTGTGTCCTAGAAGTTAAAGGTTTTGTGTAATTGACTGACTGGATATTAACAGTGCTGTATTAAATGTCTGCTGTTTATTTTATATTTTCCAGTTTGTCTCAAAAGCATGATTTGACTGCACTTTAGAATCATTTCAAATGGAAATGATTTTAAAGTGCTGTTAAACCATGTCTTAATGAGAGAAAAAAGACGAAATGTAAACCAACAACAGACAACAATTTTTGTTTCCCACATTCTAAGGGTTAAAGGTGTTCGTTATCAGATATGCACAGAAAGCGATCGATGTTTATTTAACTACGACACACAACATCCTTTGGTGGAAGATCGGATGTGACGCACGATGTGACGCACGATGTGACACCCGATGTGACACACGATGTGACGCACGATGTGACACACGATGCACGATGTGATGTGAGGCATGATGTGACACACGATGTGACGCACGATGTGACACACGATGCACGATGTGATGTGACGCATGCTGTGACACACGATGTGACGCACGATGTGACACACGATGTGACGCACAATCACCGACATTCGCTGTAGGCTTGACGAGAACGTGAACTGGCGAACTATACCAATCTCATCTCCGGGTGTGTTAAGGTTTTGTGTAATTGATTAACTGAAGATTAACCGTTTCACCCCTAAGTAATATAATGTATTTTAATATGTTCATTTTGCAACCAATCCAACCGGCATAAAATGGTTTTCAGAGTAGTCCATTTATGAAAACTGGGTATGTTTTGTTCTCAAAAATATGAAAATTACTTTCAAAAAGTGCAGATCCTGATGAGCCGGCTCATCTGGATCTGCACTGCTTGCATAAACCGCTATAGTGGGTTTTCGGGTTGAAAGGGGTATAATAGTTTTCATACTAGCAACAAACATATTATAAATATATGTCATAGTATAGGTTCTCGTTCTTCGCATTACCAAACGGGAGCGCATTTTAACAATTGTAGTGCTTCTAGTGACGTTTAAAACAGCATGACGCAAACGTCAAAACAACATTGCTTTGTCGCGCCACTAGGAACGTCAATTGGAACGTCTTCATTTTTTTCATGTGGCATAACGTTAGCGCATAACACGAATATGTAATTAGGATGATGCGGCCTGCCTATCAAATGTACTCCAAGTATTATTAGACGTGTGTCATATCACATTTATGAAATGGGTTAGAACACGTCATAACAAGGTTTTTATGTGATAAAATACTGTCTATTTCACGAAAGCTGCCCATATTTTACGGTTATATAAACAATGCAAAAACAATATTTTTTTTCGATAATATTAAATTAAAGGAAACATTTTATTTCGTGAATTTGGTCCAATATTGATTTTATGACGAAAATACAATTTCCACGTGTTAAATCCCCATATACATATTTATAGAGTGAAGATGTCTATGGGGATTTAACATGGGGAATTTTTTCTAATTTCAGATAGAGTGGGCCGATTTTCAAAATTTAACTTTTGTTTTCTTAGTTAAATAATTTCCAAGCTATCTAGCCAGGTTTCGGAAGCAATTTCCATTTTTGTTTTCGTTATTTGACTGCCCCCTCAGCTACTCCACCTCTTTTTCCCCATGTTAAATTCCCATAGACAAATAATTTTTTCCTAATAAAATCAAAATTTCACGAAATAAAAAGAAGGCTCATTCTTAAATTTTTATAAAATTTAATATTATCGACACAAATACTGTTTTTGCATTGTTTATATGGCCGTAAAATTTGGGTAGCTTTCGTGAAACAGACAGTAGTTTACTGATTTCATAACCTAACCCTTACATAACTATTCCTTGGAAAACTTATCAAAATCACCTGCACTCACAGGTACGTAGTACAACTTATACCGCAACCAGCGTCTGAAGTAACCTAATAAAGGGGGCCGAATAAACATCATCTATATTCGCTACTAACCGTATATACATCAAAGTAGCATAATAAACTTGCACTTTTGTTTTGGTGCTCAGTTTGCATATAATTACAATGTAACCGGGTACCAGCCGTACTAGCTTTATTTTCTCATCTTTGACATCTCGTCATGTGACCAGTGGGTTCAAAATAGCAACGGAAAAAGTGTCTCTCTTCACCTCAATAGTGTTGGAATAATTTTAGAATGACTGGACCGATTTTCACAAACTAACTCTTGTTTTCTTAGTTAGACCATTTCCAAGCTATATAGCCGGGTTTTGGAGTGAATTTCTAAAAAGGTTGTTTTTCTACCAGTTTCTCGAGCTCCTCCACCTTGTCAAAACTGTCCCCATTCAAATCGATTTTTCGCAATAATTTCAGAATTACCGGACCGATTTGAACAAACTAGCTCTTGTTTTCTTATTTGGATCATTTCCAAGGTAGCTAGCATGGTTTTGGGGCAAATTTCTAAAATAAAATGTTTTCTGTACTGCTCCTTGTCCTCCTCATCCGAGACGGCCGTAATGACGTCAGTCAGACAACTTGACGTTACGTCATAAATCAACGTGACGTAAGCTAAAGCTCGCCCAAATAAAGCTGTCTAAGGCTCAACCGAATAATTTTATATTCTATAGCACGAACCATGTATTAACTATATATAGCATATTGTAATGACCAGTTGTCAAAGAGCTTCTGTTAGATTATGGGCAGTTCTTCAGCATTCATCGTACGTTCGGGCGACGTCACAGGGTATACAATGGTCGGCACTAGCATGTCGAATCGGCTGCTCTCCTCTCCAGCCTCCTCCAAATTCTGAAAAACAGTAGGGGAGATAATTACAGAACAGGACTAAGTTTGAGTCCGGTTCTGAAATTATCTCCCTTGGCATATTGTTGTATTTTGATGATATGATTTATACCCCCGAATTAAATCTGAAAGAAATATT
The DNA here is from genome assembly GCA_029237695.1 of Conchocele bisecta. NCBI lineage: Eukaryota > Metazoa > Mollusca > Bivalvia > Lucinida > Thyasiridae > Conchocele > Conchocele bisecta. The sequence continues at coordinate 17,312,500 of CM055279.1, forward strand.
TTGTGTTTCACCCACTAATATTGAATGTCCCAAAACAAAGTGTATCAAAGTATTTAGAGTGATTACAGTAGTATGACTGTGCTGAACAAAGTGAATGGGTTTAATGTCCCAGCAACAGCTAACATCATATAGAGACAATACCACCGTTTAAAGTCTCATCTGACAGACAAGTATGATGGAAATAATACGCTTTTCATGCCTCGGGTGAGGATTGAAACCACAACCTCCAGTATTGAAGTCCACTGTCATATCCCTTAGGCCACGGCCCATCCCTATGGCTGAGCTGAGTTAGCAAAATACAAATGAATTGGGGAACAATTACAAAATGGTGTTTGAATATATTACGCGATTACGTTAATTCAATCGTACCCAATCGAGAGCCTGGAACATGATCAAGTCGAGCGGATCCCCGGTTAGGCTAGAAAACACGTAAAAATGTTGAGGTCGAGAATTGGAAATGTGTAGGAATTTCGAGGCTTGCCGAGGAATTCCTACCATTTCTAAGTCTGATGAACTTAACATTACTTACAAAGAGGATGTCTGCATAAGGTTTGAGCGATTTGTTTCATAACTCTCAAATCAAATGAAAACTCATTTGAGATATCCATATATGATGGATTGCTAGAATACAAACCTTGTCGAAGCACACAGCGTTGATACTCCCACAGATGTTGATACTGCGGGGACTGATGCAGTAGATACCATTCTCCTTTATACGTCTCTGGGCGAACACGATGCCGACCGTGAGGGCGGCCGGCAGTGCGGGCGGAACAGTGATCGTGATTAGGTCGAGGGATCGTTTAAATATGTCGCCCACCGGGTCGCCTCTACCGGCCTGGTCGTGAAAGGATTAGCATTTATTTAGCTGATTATCGTGAAATAATTCACAAACGATTTGGTCCTTAAACTAAACAAATGGCCAGGTGTGGTGATATACCGTAATAACACTAAATATTCCGACACAATTTATTTGTAGAAACATACAAATATATAGTGTTCGCCCTGACCGGATCGTACAAGCGTGTGCGGACTGATCAGGGTCGACCCTGTTTTTAGAGCAATTGCACATTGGCAGAACCGTCGATATACTATACAATATTTGAGTTTCCAATTTTTGACGGAGTAGCAAAACGTGTATACCTTGGTCGGTATAGTCTACCATATTGTACACGTGTGTGCGTCCATCTTCGTGGTCTGACCGACCAACAATGTACTCACTACAATATATTCTACAATGTTTGATCTTCCATTGTTGCGGAGTAACACACAGTGTATACCCTGGTTGATATATCCGACCGTATTCATGTTCCGTCTTTGCGAAGTAGCAGTGTGCACCCTGATCATACTGAACAGTGGTATGCGGACGGATCGGGTTAAACTCTGCTCTGAATCTAGTATGAGTACAGACTATATATTATGTGTAGTGTTATATTCTATAATATTGAATGTCTCTTCTGACCGACCGAAAATGTACTCACTAACCTGGCTGTACACTTGTGTGCAAACTGGTCAGGGTCTATACTGTTACCATGTATGATCTATTATGCCAGTCAACATGTATATATATTCACTAAATTCATTCTTCATAATTGTGGAGGAGCCAATAGTGTACATCCTGTGCAGACTGGTCAGGTTCTGCTCTGATACTAGTACAAGTACAGTCTATTATGTCGGTCGATTTTATCTACCATATTGATCTTCCTTGAGTGTTGCGTGGTAAACAGTGTACACCCTGACCAGACTGTACATTTGTGTGTGGACTTTTCAGGGACTACCCTGATTGTAGAGTATATACCTACAGTTATATCGGTCAATATATTCTACAATGCTTGAGCTTCCATTGTTGCGGAGTAATACCCTGGTTGATATATCCGACCGTATTCATTTTCCGTCTTTGCGAAGTAGCAGTGTGCACCCTGATCATACTGTACACTGGTGTGCGGACGGATCGGGTTAAACTCTGCTCTGAATCTAGTATGAGTACAGACTATTATGTGTAGTGTTATATTCTATAATATTGAATGTCTCCTTTTGCGGTACAGCAATCAGTGTCCAGCCTGATCCGGCTACATACTTGTGTGGGGACTGGCCACTGTCTGATCTGATTATGGAGCATTGTCCCCATTTTCGCGTTGACATTGTTTTAAATGTACAAAGTACTTGTATGTCAAAACTTCATAAGTACTCACAAATAGCGTGGAGTAAACATAACCTGTCAGCTTGGTTTTTGTCTCGATTAACTATTTCGGACGGTTTTATTTTTGTTTGCGTTGAACAATTGTATGCGAACAATTATGTCAAAACCTGAAGTGTAGTGAACTCTCTGCTGATCTTTATATTGAATAGTTTTATTTCATACTGTTATGTTATCGCTCCAGCTGTATACATTTAATTGCATAGATGCTTGAGTAAAATGAAATTTTGACCAGTATGTGCATTTTCTTGGTGAATCTGGGAAAGGTTTTATGCATTAGTAAGATCCTGATAAACTACGGATGTGATACTTCACTATTGCATGTATCGCATACTGATTATTAGTCCTGTGTAATTTTCTCTCAGCAATGATTGTGAAGAACTCGCAAACTGCATGTATATTTGCAGACATATATGTAGAAGACATGTGGTAAGAGGAACACCATTCACTACTACTTACCTGGAGCACCCCTTTGTATATTGTACATTGTAGAGAAAACAATAGCACAACTGTTCACACATATTTCTAACGGATCGTTGAATAAATTGAATGTTCATGTCACGTCATATCGAACAGGTCATATTGAACGGTCATATCAAACGGACAATGCTGGTACTTCATGATACTACAGGACGTGTACGTATGTATGTATGTATCTAAACACTTGTGAATAGTTCGCTAATCTATCCAGTCCGCCCATTACTCTATACATGTTCCAATTACATACACCAAAACATGGGTCTATATGATACATGTTTATACCTTTCCTTTTGTTATTTTGTCTATCTTTCGTCTTTCTCTCAGTTGAAATTAAAATGTATCTTACTTATAGCTTCATTTTGATGCATACATGCGCCATGTTGAGCGGCTTTTCGTCCAGTTGTATATGCTCTTGTTGGTCAAAGTTGCCTGTAAGGATTCCCAGGGCAGTCCTCCATCTTGATGGTTTTGTCAATAAGCCGAACGGGTAATGATTTAATGTCATGGAAGGCTGTCATAGGTAACTTATATTGTTGCACTCAACCGATAATGCTTGCGTTTAAATCATATGCACTCGACGCAAGCTTCGTCGGTACATTGGGGATATATTCTTATTAGATTAGGCTCAACTGCTCATTGGGCATGGCTACTGGAGATTACGTTCACCTGCTCGTAAGATATATGTGTATGTCTACGCTGCTTGTATAGTGTATAATACTTGTGACTCTCTCTCTCTCTCTCTCTCTCTCTCTCTCTCTCTCTCTCTCTCTCTCTCTCTACTCTCTCTCTCTCTCTCTCTGTCTCTCTATATATATGTGTGTATATGTGTGTATATATATGTATGCATGTGTTATATATATATATATATATATATATATATATATATATATATATATACTAAGGGATTTCCAAGATACGGGGCATTTTCCTATATAAAACCTTTACTGTGGGGTATTGGCAAATTGTGGGGCATATAAAATACCCCACAATTTTAAAGCGTATGGCGATCTTAGGTACATCACTAGTGTTTCAGATATTCAGTTTTGCACAATTGGGTTTTAAGTCGATTTCTATATATAGTGCAGTCAGGATAGTCTCCCCTGCATCATGTGTGCAATTCTGCGAATGCCTGGCGGCCTTTGGAAAATATGGCGTGACGTCACGCGCACCTGATCCGGGCTACAGAAATGCATAAACAATGGCGGCGATATTGTCACTAGCGAGGAAGCGATGCCTGTCTCAATCTACGTTTCAATCTACACATTCTCTAGATGAGAATTTCATTCATGGAGCTGCATAGGCTGCAATTTAGGATCCAAGCTTCCAGAGACTCTAACGAAAGCCCAACTTGTACGATGGTTGAAAAGTTGGAACTTGTTCAAAGGTAATGGAAGTGGGTGGTGGGGTAACACAAATATGTGAATATTTTCTCCATTTCCGTCTACTTTTGTCTCCAAATAAAAGTGATATTCTGATGTGCGACTACACAGTATTAAATTGGGAGCAAGTCAAAACGGCCCCTGGTCAATTGGTCAAAACGGCCCCAAAATTTTCAGAAAATAGTCGAAACGGATTGGGGTCAAAACTAGTTGCGGACACCGTAACTCTGAATATCTACCTTTACAGTCCGTTCAGACTAATTTTTTAATTTTTTTTAACGTTTCGTGTTCGCGACTAGGTCAACTAGACTAACATATCATGGCTCTATATCACTTTTTTCATTTGTTATTTTTGTTGTTATAGGAAGTATACAACAGTACAGTAACTGTTTATTGGATTATCGAACAGTGTCGTTCCTGATCAGCCTGTGAGATACGGGTCAGATCTGGCGCAACGCTGGTTGCATGTAGCAATTTTATCAGTCGGGCATAATATAGCAGAGCAGACTGTAGGAGTGTGACAATCAAACTATTCAATTCCTATTTGTTCTGGTTTTCATTTGTGCTAGCCTTAATGAACGTATACACATTGTGTCCGTTAACAGGTAATTACGATTATTATCAATAAATACACAAGTAGAACGCAGTCCGATCAGGGCTCAGACAGTTTGTTATTCTGGAATGCGACCACACTGTTTATCTGGGTATACACTGTGCTAACCCAAATGATCGACAACAGGTAATCAACAAGAGGAAATACCAACTATGGACGTTAACAGGAAATACCATCAATTAGTCTGATAACACCCAGCGGGGCGACATGCCAAACAAACACACAAGTGACCGGCACACGGCGAAAAATGCGACCCGCCTAATTCCAGAACAACCCGAGCATCGACACAGGCTGATCAGGGCTTACACAGTTCATCATTTATTTTCCAAAACATATTTTATAATCATGCTGTGTGAACAAACGTTATCTTCATAATCGTTCAAGAAATACACAGGAAATGGTGTAAGCAGCGTAGTCCTGTAGTTTGAGATACATGTTTCCACGGCTGATCAGTGCATACACAGTTCGTCATTTATTTTTTCAAACATTGTTATTGATATAAGCAAAATATAAAAATATGATGATAGATAAATCATACTGTGTGAACAAACATTATTTTCACAGTTGTCACAACTCACAATGCAACCCGCATAATTCCAGTTCAACCCGAGCATCGACACAGACTGATCAGGGTTTACACAGTTCGTCAATTATGTTTTCAAAAATGGCATAAACAGTGTAGTTCTATACTTTGACATACATGTATACGTTTCCACAGGCTGATCAGGGCATACTAAAGTAAATTATAAAAGTTCCAACAAATTGTAATTTCTAGTCCAAAGAACAACACACGTTAATCTAAATGCAAACATAGGTACCATACCGACTTTAACTACCACTTAATTAACTAATAAATTGCTATTAAAGATATACCTAATAATAACTCAATTCCGTATTTGGCTAAAATACATCACAATTATCTCATTTAATTAGAAATGGCCAATCAACATGGCAGCCATAAAAAAATCGGTAATAACACCTGTTATTTACGAAAATATGCTGTGAATTATCGTTTCTAAAAAAAATATCATAGAACTATATCGGGGCCGTTTTGACAAAAACAGGGCCCGTTGGGACCAAAACAGGGGCCGTTATGACTTCTGATTTTTTTGGGAGGGGCCGTTTTGACCAATTCGGGGCCGTTTTGACTGTAATCCATTAAATTCTGCATATGTGCACTTTATATGGCGGCTGAAATATCATTGGAATTGTACTTGTTGTTCTATACAGGGATCATACCAGTTTATCGGACAATCAGTTTATCAGACAAATTTATATACCTGCTAACTCAGCCTAACTGAGCTCTTTCTTTTGATTTGATTTCCCATCGAATACAGCTAAGTCACACAGGTGCTTGTTGTTTCCATCCGAGTGAGAAGAATATCTCGCAAAAGTAAATATTTTAATGAATTTGTTGAAAACAAATCCATCAGTCAACCGGTTGTTCACAATGTCAAACTTCACGTTCGGGGGCCCATGGTGTCGCTGCACAAAATTACTACGGCACAAATACCTACGGTACAGTGTGAATTAAAGCAAAGTCATTAGCAAACTATATCACTGCGGATATATGCTGTGCAATGTTGGATCAAAAGAAAGCGCGTATTCACAGGTATTTTTACGTGTCTGGATAATTCGTATGACCCGTGTACGTTTGTCCGATAAACTGATTGTCAATGTCAATTTTGGGGGGATCTTACGAATGATGTTCTGACCCAATTTTGATGGCGAAATATGGCGAAGTTTGCCAAATTGTTTACATGCCATGAGGAAGCAAGAACCGAGGTGTTCTGTCAAAATGTTATGGCCGTAGCTGTTATTTTAAGGAAAATATCGTGGAAAAACTGATTTTTGTCCGATAATATGAAGGATCCCTGTAAACTAGTTATGGTAAAAACGTACCAAAGTCAAAACGTACCCACGTCAAAACGTACACAAATTGCATTATTCATGAAGGGTATAAGTCTGCTTTTAGATACATTTTGTGTACTTCTAGATACTATTGTAGATACTATTATATTCATTTGGATCCCCGGATGCGAAAAGGGACAACATATCTATGCAAAATTCCAACTGGATGAGAGAATGTAAATTTATAAATCTTTAGGAGAAACTCGTACTTCATTACGCAAACACGTCTTATTTGGAATTAATAAATCACTGAACTACTTTCGGCAAGGGAGATAATTAATATCACGCGAACTATTTTCATACGAGCCAAGCGGATTGTTCTGTTTATGATTAGAATATATAGTTTTAAGCTATCTCCTGTGATATATAATGATACATTACTTTGTTATGTTATGGGTACTAATACATGTTGTTTCAATAGCGTATCTCTGTAACGGTATTGTTGTAGATGGAGTTGCAAATAATTTAATAATTATTACGTTCAAATGGTGGCGTAATACTGATAGCACTTCTGTATAACTTTGATTGTCATAAATGGCGCAACAGTCGTGATGTTAAGGTCGCCGGCTTCAATGATTTAATTACCGATTCCCGAAAGGGTCGGGGGTTCAAACCTCGACGTGGTATAAAAAAAAATTCTCCATATATATTATTTTTGTGATTTTAATATTTTTTAATATTTTCACAATTTTATGATTTTAATAAAAATACCTATAAATTGATAGAAACTTACCAACAATTAAAGTGTCTGTCTTTAAGTAATATATACACAGACAGTTTGTTACTGATGTTTTAAGTTTGAGGTACTGTCTATACTGTCTATACCATATAATGTTTTACTGTCCCAAAATCTTTTTTTTTTTTGGCTGTCACAATTAATTAATTTTCGGACAGCAAACATTTGTTTATGAATTTGAAATAATTATTGTCCTCCATCTGCTCACAACACTGTTCGAACTGCGCCTGTGGCTACCACGACCAGAATTCACTGGCCGCAAACACAGTAGCCATCGGCGTCTATTTATTAAATTATTATTTTGTATTTTATTTGAATTCCGCGTGAACGCTGCATTTTGTGTCAACACCATTTACAGAAAATATTGGTGATTTTCTAAACGAATATCGGAGAAATGCGGCTATATATTTTGTCAATTTTCAACACCATTTACGGAAAAAAATTACTGACTTTTTTAAAACAATATCGGCACAAACCTAAATACGGTGATAGAATTTTTGTCAACTTTTCAACACCATTTACGGAAAATATTACTGATTTTCTAAAAACAATATCGGCGAAGGTGTACTGAACTAATCTTTATTTTAAATAACCAGCCGTCTAATAGTTCTGTGTATAATCGAGAGTATATCGTTAATTGTCATGTTGTCTCCGACAGCGAGGTGTTGCGGCACACATCAAAACGACACGTCAATTTCAAAACATTGCCTAAGGGTCACAGCTGTGTGGTGTTCATCAGATCAACACCTCGGCACACACAACTACGCATTATCGATTTTTTTCCCCACACAAAGCGACGTGTATTTACAACTAGATCTGTGTAATGTGTCGGGTGTAGCCAAAGACCATACATAAATTCGTAATTAGTCACAGATGTAGCCTTAAAATATAATCGATTTCCTTAAATTACGTCCGCATGTTGACAGATATTTCAGAGCAGACGTCATCGTAATTTGCCGTTATTTATTTCCAAAATTAACCATATATTCTGTAAATGGCGTTGAAAGTTGACAATAAATTAAGACCAGATCAGTACGTTAAATCGCTATCGACGACAACTGACGATCCGATGAGAGAGTAATACCGTTTAAGCGTATCCAATGTTAAATATACATCGTTATTTTTTTATGACTTTCGTAGTTTTTACCGAGAAATTCAAACCGTTTCCAATTATTGGGGAACATAATATCATGATTAGCACATCGTTTCACTAAGCGGGGGCTACTCAGGAAATGGGATCACACGGTCTATTGTTTACACTGGATTAATGGCGGCCTCCATGAGGTCTCAGATAAATCTTATTTTTCAATAATACGACTGTGGTTTCTTCCTTTTAGTGATAACCATGTTCCAGCCGTTAACACTTATTTAGCAACATTACTTAATATGTAGTTAGTCTGAACATTCTGCAGAGAAATCTGAATTGGACGGAATCGAGCGTTGTTTAAACTTAGTCCGGTTCATATGCACAGGTCAAAATATGAACTGAAAATGGCGCTTTGTGTGACAGAAATCCGTACGCGGACGAATTAAAAAAAATATTTTTGTTATAAATATCACATACAGCGAAACAGCGGTAGCATCTACTGTTTTAATAATATGCATACATATTGTAATTAATGTTTAATAGTGATATACTTATGAATAATATACGATACTATGGTTTATACTCCAGCACTATGTTTTTAGGCTGTGTGATTTGCCTCAATATAAACTGGATTAATTAATACTTATATTCATGCGCTTCATGACAACATCATTACATTTAAAATATACAAATATTACTTAAAGGGGTACCGATATGATACATTTTAATAATATAAATATTGAAAATACACATTACAATCGCTTACAACATAAGTTATTGATTGAAAATAGTCACTGCATCGTGACCTATTTGACCGCATTACCTATTGCGCGGCAACCTCACCAAACCCGCTGTTTACATAGGTAACCGCGGGTTTGGTGAGGTAGGCTCGCTAATACAATGTTTGCGTAATGTTGTCCCCCTTCTGGATGTCTTGACTAAGCTAAACTACCTAATTCGCTTAATGATCTACACTGCCTAATTGGCATCTATTAAGCACACGTGCCGTAACTACTCCATGGTAAATGGCCAGTTCTACTACAAAATTCCTTTTTACCGAAACGTCCTAAAATTTGTTATATAAATTCAATTTACCGAACTGGCCATTTACCGAAACGTCCGACATCCAATCTTTATGTGCGCGGATGCGCAGTTTGATCTGGGACGAGTATGACTAGATACCGAAATCGGCGAAATGGACTGTTTTTCTGAAATGCACCTGAAATGGACTGTTTTTCTGAAATTCACTTCTGAAATGCACTTTGTATGACTAAATACCGAAATGGACTTCTGAAATGCATGTTTGTATGACTGAACAGCGAAATGGACTTCTGTAATGAAGATATTTCCTGAAATGGAGTGGAAAATGAAAATTTCTGAAATGGAGATCTGAAATGGACTTATTGTATGACTAAATACCGAAATACACTTCTGAAATGGAGATATTTTTTAAATTGAGCTGAAATGAATTTACCGTATTGATGAAATGGAATTACATATTTTATGTAATGTAACTGCAATGGACACGGTAAAACATACCTTATGATACATGTATGTGCGCCACGAGAAAAACGTTCATCATGATTGGTGCGCCCACGAGAAACCGTACATTAAGGAGATTAAATGAACTTATTTCTGAAATTGAGGGGCCGAAGTGGAGTTATATATTTAAGAAATGTAACTAAAATGGACACCACAAAGTATACTTTATGATAGGTGTGCCACGAAAAAACATACCTCGCGCAATGTGCGCCGAGAAAACCTACCTATTGTACTTCTGGAATGGAGATGTTTTCTGAAATGGAGAAGCCAAAATGGAGTTACATATTTTATGAAATATATGTAACTGAATTGGACACGATAAAAGTTTTTTATGATAGGTGCGCCACGAGAAAACGTACCTCATGCAATGTGCGTCCATGAGAAAACGTACCTAATGGACTTCTGAAATGGAGATGTTTTCTGAAATGGAGGGGCCAAAATGGACCTATATATTTTATGAAATGTAACTGAAATGGACACGATTAAACGTACCTCATGCAATGTGCGTCCATGAGAAAACGTACCTAACGACTTCTGAAATGGAGATATTTTTTGAAATGGAGGGGCTGAAATGGAGTTATATATTTTATGAGATGTTACTGAAATGGACGCGATAAAACAAACCTTATGTTATGTTCGCCTCATGCAGGTGTGCCCATGAGAAAACGTACCTTAAGATATGTGCGCCCGTACCTTATGAAACGTGTGCCAATGAGAAATCTTACCTTATGAAACGTACGCCCA